>SMDT01002238.1:0-46627 GCA_005392925.1 Aquilaria sinensis | reverse complement strand
TACTCAAAGCCGCCACTTAAACTTGTGTTAAAATGACCACTCAAGTCATATCTTGGCTCATAATGCCAAGCACAAAGCAACACAAGTACCAAGGTCACATAAACTCCATTGAAAATCGGCCATAACTAGACCACCAACTAGTTAGTTTGTTTAGTTAACTAGTGAATAGTACACTTAGTGGAAGATAAGATTTTGACTAGTAATCAATGTTGTCTCCCACAAATGGTCTAGTCTTGCACTAGCCATCATAGAATTTTGCATGGCCAACAATGCCATCCTTAAGTTTGTAGTTTCAATTGTACCACTTAACTTGGTGCACAATTTAGTCCCCTTTCTTTGTTTGGGGTGGTTTGGGATGTGGCTTTGGTCAGTATTTCCCATAGTACATTTTCTATGTGCAATTAAGTCTTGAAAGTCTCCAGTTTTGCACATAAGTCAATGTACTAGTTTCCATAGTCCCTCTTACTTCCCCTTTCTGTTTTCTCTCATTTTCCTTGGTTCTCCTTGGCCTAAGCCAAGCATTTAGGAGGTGCCTAACAAGAACCAGAATGGCCGAGAAAATTCCTTGATAAAATTGGGAATTATCAGACAAACTTCCCTAAAAACCAAGGAGAAAAAACCTTCCTTACTCGCCTACAAAGACCAGTGCCCACTTGGAGCAATACAGCTACCAAGTGAAGCGCGAGTGATTCGGCGGAAAGAGGAAATAACCTCGGTTTGACAACTGAACTCGATGGATTAGCCAAACACCGAAAGAAGAATGAGCTCGGAAGGAATGCTTGGCAAAAGATTCTATATCCTCGAATTAGGGGAACGAGCTCGAGCCACTCCCTGGAGCATGAACGAGCTCATGAGAGGTGCCTTCTCCGAAAAAGGCGGCCGTGGGCACAAAATTGCACCAAACGCCAAAAGCAGATCTCGTTCTCCGAAAGGCCAAAAACCGAACCTCGAGAACTACCTCAGAGGAGAACTTCGGCCGCTAAGAAAAAGGACCTCGCTTCCTGGTTTAACGACTGAAATTGACCACCAAAAAGAGAACAAGCTCGGGAGGAATGCTCGGCGAAGAAAGAAATAGCCTCGAAATGGGGAGCCAAACTCGAGTCACTCCCTGAAGCGTGAACGAGCTCTGGAGAAATGTTTTTCTCCGTAAAAGGTGGCTGTAGGCGTAAAAGTGCGCTGAACGCCAAAAGGAGATCTCATTCTCCGAAGGGCCAAAACAGAACCCCGAGGACTATCTCAGGGGAGAACTTCAACCACCAAGAAAAAGGACCTCGCTCAATTTAGGGCAAGGTCCTAAAGAGAGCATTATCAGCTTGGCAGCATCAAAGGGAGAAAATTGAGAAATATCCTAGAAGAGTTCTATATTAAGAATTTCATTCTATACTTAGAATTTTTAGGGAAACAGGCTGTACTTAGAGAAATTTCTCTTTTCTCCTGCACAGGTTACCCACCGAACAAGGCTGAAGCACGCATGCTCAAAGGCTACGTTTTCCTTCTCTAAAGAGAAGGATGGCACGGCGTCCATCAAAGGCAATCTAGTGTTCGCCTAAAAAGTCTTTGATAGCTGAGAAAACGAGATCGGCCAGCAGAAAGGCCAGGGAATGGTTTCCCGAAATCCCCTAGCCAAAAGTAGCCAGGGCAACTAGAAAACAAAAAATTGCTCAAAGTGAAGAAATGAAGAAGAATCCATTAAAGAAGGTCTTTGATACAAGAAGAGCACAAAAACGAAAAACCCTAGGATATCTAAGGATCCCCAACGACGGGAAAAGTTCCGGCTACCGTGTCTCTAGCCGTCGCCTTCGGCGCAAGTAGCGGAACAGGTGGCAGGTTGAGGTGATCAGCTTTCTACCAAGTCCACCGAGGACCCTCGGGAATATCCAGGGCCGAAAGAAAAGAGGTCTCGAGGTTCGGGTATCGTTGCAGAAATTGATCGCGAGCTAGACAAAAGCCGTCCTGAAAGGACACCTTCGACATTTGGGCGGCTTTGTCTGGTTCTACGTCCAGCGAGTCCGCCTCATTCTCAAGAACAACAGCCTTTTTCTCGAGACCCAGGATCTCCTCCTTAAGATCGGCAATCCTCCGCAACAATCCCTTCGCGTTCCTCCTTTTCGCCGCACTCCTCCTCAGAAAGTAAACCCTGCCTTGAAGAGCCGCTTTTTCGGCAAGAGTTCTCTTCAGAAGGGCAGCTTCCGCTTCTTTCTCCTTCTGAATGGCCTCATTGGGCGAAGTCAAGCACATAGCCTCCTCGCCAAGTTCGTGCATTTTATGAGAAAAGTCCTTCAAAAGGTCTGATTGGCCTATCAGGAACTCATCCCGGAATAGAGACACCTTCTCCCTGGCTATGCGCCTTAACTCGATATTAGCTATGTCCGAGTTAATACAAAAGAGCCTGGCCTTCTCCAGTTCACTTTCAGCCCGAGCTCGGGCAGAAGACTGCTCTGCCTCCCAAACTCGGAGGTGCTCACTCTACCCCAAAAGCTGCAAAGGAGAAGGAGAAAATCCTCAGTAAAAGCAGCGTAAGGGAAGGCAGAACACTTGGGCAAGAGAGAGGAGGCCAAAAGGATCACCTGAGCGGCGCACTCAAAAACTCTAGTGGCGAGGATGTCTCCAGAAGCGCACTCCTCAGCAACCGCCTTAGGATAATCCTCGGTGAGAATACCCCTCGCCATCTGGGGAGCCATCTCTTGGCAATCCCCGGAGAACAAGTTCATGTCCTCCGTGAAGGCCCAAAATGGCTCCCTCGGAACTTTATCTTTCGGGAGAAGGGAGTCCCGAAGAGCCCTTCTTCGGGCATGATCAGCCATCCATACTGGGGCCGCTTGGTCCTCTGCAAAACGGAGGGGCGTGAGTCAGAAAGAGCTCCTTGAAAACACAAGTTATAAGGGAGCAGGTGTCAAAACAGGATTCGACGCAAACCTGGCGCAACCGCGGTTGCCTCCTCCACAAAGGTCGGAATATGCTTGCCTTTACCCTTGCGGCACCTCTCCAGCTTTTCAACAGAAGGACTCTTGGCCAAGGAGCCTAAAAGCTCCACCGACGAGGTAGGACTCGACGGAGTGAAAGGGGTGATTACTCCGGTGGGCACCTTGATTGCAGCAGTATCGGCCTCAGAAGATGACGCTGCCACCCCGGAGGGGGCAGGGACCCTGGTGGATATCGGAGTAACATCAACCATGGCGAAGGTTGTAGTAACGTTGGTAGAAGTGGCTACCGCATCTGTTAAAAGAGCAACCTTGGTCGAAGTAGCAATAACTTCATCAACCTCCACCACATCTTCCGAAGGTGGAGTAAGGGCTCTCTTCTTTGACTTCTTGGCCGAAGATGGCCCGCTCCCAGTAGACTTGCGTCTTTTGGAGCCACTTTTCTTTGCTTGTTCTCCCTTCTCTACCTGACCAAGGAAGAGACTCTTGTAGTAGGCGGCAGAATCGTCAGCCATCTCTGAAAAATGGGGAAAAGCATCAGTATGAGTCCAAAAAGGGGCACTGAAGCTGAAGATGTGAGTCCAAAAATGGTTAGCCAAAAAAGGAGCTTCCGGGAAGAAAGGAAAACGTCAGCAAAAACCGAAAAAATACGACTTCGGGAGGCTGAGAAGTTAGCAGAAGTCGAACGATTCCCGAGGAAGGCACTCACGAAAAGCCTTGCCGAAATCAGGATTCCTGGATGCCGTCATAAATAATGGCCGGAAATCGCTCCGCCGTGCAGACCGTGCAGACCGTCGTAAAAAATCACCGAAAATCGCTCCGTCACCTTCGCCAAAGTCGATGAAAAAGGCGAGAGAAAGCGAGAGCAAGAGTGAGAGTGAAGAGAAAACAAATGAGAAGAATGGCAAGGGGAAGCTTATATAGAGCAGGGAAGGGCAATTGAAAAGGCGTCATAACTACTGCGTGGGAGCGAAACGTCACCATAATTACCCCTCCCGCGCAAAAAGATGTGCCATACCAATTGACGCTTGCCACATGTCGACCATCACGAGAAACTAGGGCATGTTTTCTGACATCCCAAAGATTTGGGTGCATCCCCAGATTGACACGCCCAGTTTCAAGGCATGACAGTCCACTGATCTGAGACGGAAAAGACAAGATTGGAAATCTCGACGACACCGAAAGACAGGTATGCGACATCCGCCCGAGCAAACTACGCCCTTAAAATGGCGAAGTACCTTCCTTGCAAATGATATAAGCTGGATCCTCTGAAAGTGCTCCCGAAAGGGCTACAAGCCGAAGTCACACTTCAGCTTTCCGAAGGAGGGCATGTGATGGCCGAAGTGCTATCGCCCTGACCACTGACTTCAGAGGAGGGGGCCACACGCCTGACATATATGACCTCGGAAGCCCCATCGTACCGACCTCGAAAAATTGCCATATCGCCTCTCCATCAGAGGACGAACGAACCGACTTCGGAAGAGTGGGTAACCCCGGAGAGATGGTATCACCCCGGGGAGAGGTCCCTGTTCGTCCCCCTAAAAAGTAATGTCGGCCGAAGGGACCTCGGAGGAGCGATGGGTTACACAAAGGAGTCTCTGACATGTTCGCCCGTACGCACTAGAGGTTGACCTCAAGCATTCTGACAGGCCACTGTAGTCCGTGCTCTGGCACACTGAGACACGATTCTCGACAAATCACTGCCCGAGAAAGCCTGCATACGGCTGGCCGATTTTTTCTGCTTAGAGGTACGGATGGCATCCGTCCATACACGTGTCACAATCAGAGGGGCTCATTTTCCCCTATTTACAGCAGGAAAGGCTCTTGAGAAAGAGAGAGATGAGACCTTTTGGAGGGCTTCAGAGTTCTAGCCTTCTTTTTTCTCTCTAAACATGCCAGAAAAGTGCCTCCGGCGAGATTCTTCCCCTTATGTGCATGCCGAAGAAATACCCCCCGCAAGTCTATTTTATGTTCATTCTTTGTCATTTAGAGGCACTGACTTGGGCGTCGGACGCTCCTCCCCGGAAAACCACTCCGGGGACCTCCTAACCCATGTTTTCTGTATGTTTCAGGCCGGACTGCTTGCGGGCGCCCACTCTTCCAGCTCTCTCCAGCACCGAAAATCCTTTATGGCCCCCGCCATCGACCATCGGACGGCCACCCATGACATTCCACAGGAGGTCCCTGTCACCCCCGTCGTGGAGCCACGGCGGGAACACAAACGATGGCCATTACGTATGGCTTATGCCATCCAAGGTGGTATGTCCAAGGATCATCCAAGGTGGTATGTCCAAGGAGGTGACAACAAAAGGGCAACCAAGAAAGGAAGAGAAGGAGCTTGTGAAGACTCTTTTCTTTTCTTAGGCTTTTATGATATTCTCATTGGCTTGAGAATATCGCATAGTTTGGGCTATAACCATGTCACGTTTACTTTCTTGTAAGCATGAGATGCATGTTTTATATTTGTATGTGATGCATGTATAAGACAACCGGAGATAACAAATTGGTGAGATCAAAAGAAAAAAAAACCCTCAAACAAATATTAAGTCATTAAATGTGATGCCTTCCAAATGTTGGCACTCGTCAAGACTTTGATCAACATTAGGTGGGTTTGCCAAAGCAAAGCACCTATGTTCATCTTGGTAAGGCGCGATGGGATAATAGTGATATCCAAATTGCTAACTTTGGGTCCGACTTAACTAAGTCATCCTAATAGGATTAGGGACTTAGAGGCATAGAGTTGGGCTTAAGTTCATGAGATGAGCTTGGACAAGTGTTGTTCACCCAACTATCCAAGAGTTGCATAAGATGCAATTGGCAAGGAGTTGCCTACCTAAATAGCTGTAACTTGAGAGAAAAGCCAAAGCTGACTCAGGTTGTGGTCAAATATGGATCTTGGCCCACTAGAATACCTTAGCGCCGAGGTGTTCCGAAATAATATCGAGGGTTATTATTTTGAGGAAAATAGTGGGAGTATCATTTAATAAAAGTCCTTATTAAATGAATTAAAATACATGACTCTTACACTGCATATTTACTGTTGTAGATAACCATGGCACAAAACACATCGACACTTTCGTTGCGATCGATCCTTGAGAAGGAAAAACTGAATGGGACCAACTTTCTCAAATGGTACCGAAACTTGAGGATAGTCCTCAAACAAGAGAGAAAGGCTTATGTCCTAGAGCAGCCCATTCCGAATGAGCCTGCTGCCACTGCTCCAAGAGCTGAAAGGGATGCTCACAAGAGGCATTCTGATGATGCTTTGGATGTTGCATGCCTCATGCTTATTACCATGGAATCTGAGCTTCAGAAGCAACATGAGAACATGGGGGCGTTCGATATGATCGAACATCTCAAAATGCTTTTCCAAGAGCAAGCTAGGCATGAGAGGTTTGAGACCTCTAAGGCATTGTTTCAGTGCAAAATGTCTGAGGGAAGTCCCGTGGGTCCTCATGTGCTCAAGATGATTGGGTACATTGAGAATCTTGAGAATTTGGGATTTGCTCTTCAGAAAGAGTTGGCTATTGATGTAGTCTTGCAATCGTTGCCTGAAAGCTACAGTCAGTTCGTCATGAACTATAACATGAACGACCTTGACAAGTCCCTCCCTGAATTGCTCAACATGTTGAGAACTGCTGAGCAAAACCTTAAGAAGGCTAAGCCCATTTTGATGGTTCAAAAGGGCAAGGGAAAGGGAAAAGCCAACAAGAAGAAGGATAAAGCTAATGGAAAGTCCAATGCTAGTTCTTCTTCAGCTGCACTGAAACCAAAGGGTGGTGTGGCAAAGGAAGGGGAGTGCTTCCATTGTAAGCAACCTGGACACTGGAAGCGCAACTGCAAGCTCTATCTTGAAGAACTTGCTAAGGAAAAGGGAAGTAAGACTTCCACTTCAGGTATTTTTGTTATAGAGGCTAACTTTTCTACTTCCTCATCTTGGGTATTGGATACTGGATGTGGATCTCACATTTGTGCAAATGTGCAGGATCTAAGTAGAAGTAGAAGATTGGCCCGAGGTGAAGTGGACCTACGTGTTGGAAATGGAGCAAGGGTTGCTGCCTTAGCCGTAGGGACTTATGTTCTCACTTTACCTAGTGGATTAGTTTTAGAATTAGACAACTGCTACTTTGTGCCTACTATTAGTAGAAATTTGATTTCTGTTTCTTGTTTGGACAAGAAAGGTTTTTCATTTATAATAAAGGACAAATGTTGTTCTATTTATTTGAATGAAATCTTTTATGGTAGTGCTCAACTTAGCAATGGGTTGTATGTTCTAGACCTCGAAGATCCAATCTATAATGTGAATACCAAGAAGGTCAGATTAAATGATTCAAACCCGACCTATCTCTGGCACTGTCGCTTGGGCCATATAAATGAGACCCGCATATCCAAGCTCCATAAGGATGGACTCTTGGACTCATTTGATTTTGAATCATATGAGACATGTGAGTCATGTTTGTTGGGCAAGATGACCAAAGCCCCATTCACAGGGCAAAGTGAAAGGGCTAATGACTTACTAGGACTCATACATAGTGATGTATGTGGCCCTATGTCTACACAAGCTAGAGGAGGTTTCCAATACTTCATTACTTTCACTGATGACTTCAGCAGATATGGCTATGTGTATCTTATGAGACACAAGTCAGAATCCTTTGAAAAGTTCAAAGAATTCAAGAATGAAGTAGAGAATCAACTCGGGAAGAGTATCAAAGTGCTTCGATCAGATCGAGGTGGAGAGTACTTGGATCGAGAATTCCTTGACTATCTGAAGGAGTGTGGTATAGTATCACAACTCACTCCACCAAGTACACCTCAATGGAATGGTGTATCTGAAAGGAGAAATCGAACTCTGTTAGACATGGTTCGCTCTATGATGAGTCAAGCTGACCTTCCAAACTCCTTTTGGGGACATGCTCTAGAGACAGCCGCTTTTACACTAAACCGAGTTCCATCTAAATCGGTTCAAAAGACACCATATGAGATATGGAGTGGGAGGCGTCCCAATTTGTCTTTTATGAAGATTTGGGGCTGTGACGCTTATGTGAAACGTCAATCCTCTGACAAACTAGGGCCCAAATCTCAAAAATGCCTTTTTGTTGGGTATCCCAAAGAAACAAAGGGTTACTATTTCTACAATCCTTCTGAGCAAAAAGTGTTTGTTGCTCGAACTGGTGTCTTTTTAGAGAAAGAGTTTATCTCTAAAGGAACTAGTGGGAGGAAAGTAGAACTTGAAGAAATTCAAGAACAACAAGGAGACATCGAACCTGAAATGGAACCTGAACAGACACCGCAAGATGTTGTAGTTCAAGAGTCTATTCCTGTAGCACAGAGCCCACGTAGGTCTGGTAGGATTCGGCGTGAGCCCGAGAGATATGGATTTCTCGTGACTCACACCAGTGATGTGATGCTCATGGATCAGGATGAGCCCACAACCTACCAACAAGCTATGTCGGGGCCTGACTCTGAGAAGTGGCTAGTGGCCATGAAATCCGAGATGGAATCCATGTATGAAAACCAAGTATGGACTTTGGTTGACCCACCTGAAGGGGTAAAACCCATAGGGTGCAAATGGGTTTTCAAGAAGAAAACTGACATGGATGGTAATGTGATTACCTTTAAGGGACGATTGGTTGCAAAAGGTTTCAAGCAAATTCATGGTATTGACTATGATGAAACTTTTTCACCAGTTGCTATGCTTAAATCCATCTGAATTTTGTTTGCTATTGCTGCACACTATGATTATGAGATATGGCAAATGGATGTCAAAACTGCATTCCTAAATGGAAAGCTACTTGAGGATGTGTACATGACACAACCTGAGGGTTTTGTCACTCCTGAGAATGCCAATAAAGTGTGCAAGTTGCAAAGGTCCATTTATGGACTGAAGCAAGCTTCTCGAAGTTGGAATCTTCGTTTTGATGATGCAATCAAAGAGTTTGGTTTTATCAAAAATGAAGATGAACCTTGTGTCTACAAGAAGGTTAGTGGGAGCGCTATTGTCTTCTTGGTGTTGTATGTAGATGACATACTACTCATCGGGAATGACATTCCTGAGCTACAGTCTGTGAAGACTTGGCTAGGGAAATGTTTCTCTATGAAGGACTTGGGTGAAGCAGCCTATGTGTTAGGCATCAGGATCTATAGAGATAGATCTAGAAAGCTTCTTGGCCTAAGTCAAAGTACATATATTGACAAGGTGCTAAAGAGGTTTAGCATGCAAGATTCCAAGAAAGGATTCTTGCCCATGTCACATGGTATCACTCTTTCTAGATCTCAGTGTCCGAGTACAACCGAGGAGAGAGAGCGCATGAGTAAGATTCCATATGCCTCAGCAATTGGATCTATCATGTATGCCATGATATGTACTCATCCCGATGTCTCATATGCTTTGAGCATGACGAGTAGGTACCAATCGAACCCCGGTGAGAGTCACTGGACAGCTGTTAAGAACATCCTTAAGTACTTACGAAGGACTAAGGATGCATTCTTGGTCTTTGGAGGTGAAGATGAGCTCGTTGTAAGGGGTTACACCGATGCAAGCTTCCAATCCGATAAGGATGATTTTAGATCACAATCTGGCTATGTGTTTTGTATTGGTGGTGGTGCTGTGAGCTAGAAGAGTTCAAAGCAAGAGATAGTAGCTGACTCTACAACAGAATCTGAGTACATTGCCGCCTCTGATGCTGCGAAGGAGGCAGTTTGGATCAAGAAGTTCATCACTGAACTTGGAGTGGTTCCAAGCATTAGCGACCCGATAGAGCTCTATTGTGACAACAATGGAGCAATCGCACAGGCTAAGGAACCTCGATCTCACCAACGATCCAAACACATACTCCGACACTATCATCTCATCAGGGAGATCATCGAGAGGGGTGATGTAAGGATATGCAGGACTTCGACAGATAGCAACATTGCTGATCCACTGATAAAGCCCCTTATGCAGCAGAAGCATGATAGCCATTCTAGGTCCATCGGTATTAGATACATGGATGATTGGCTTTTAGTGTAGGTGGGAGATTGTTAGTGTTGTGCCCAAAAAGCCAATCATGAGATGATTGTATTTTTGCACATTGAGTCATGATATTTTATTGAGGCATTAATCCAACAATTATGTTTGTTGTTTTGTTTCTGCGTAAATTAACAAACATAATCGTAACCCTAAAATAATGATATTCTTAAACGTCCCTAGTCTAGTATTATTGTGGAGCGGGTTGCAATAATACATAATGACTAGCGTATATGGAGACTAATATGAGATATGTAGTCTACATATGGGTACAAGTTGGAGAACTTGTGTACTGGACCGACCCACCATGAGAACACTACATGGATCGTTATATGAGTGTCATAAGTGATTCTCATAGTGATCATGGTATATGTAGTCCTTCGACCTAAGATCATCAAGGTTCCCTACATGTGAGTCACATACTTTGATACTTTCTTTTGTTGCTCGTAACTGAGTGAACTTGAAGAAGGTCATTGGGTATGTCACATATCATGCGGAGGGATTTGTATGATCAAGATGGGATTTGTCCCTCCTATGTAACGGGAGTGATATCTTCGGGCCCCTTGATAGAGTGAGACTTAGAAAATGCATGGCCATGCTCGGATGAGTTGATATACGATATCAATGTCATCAGTTTAAGTTGGTCTACTCGGTAATCAAGAAACCAAAGATTGGGCTATACGAGAGTGACACATTCCATGTCTCGTGCTTAGTCTTGATATCTTGGACAAAGGGACAATGGCATATATCGGTGATGATCATAAAGGTTTAGTCGAATCATCGACAATCTTGTCACTTGGGTAGCAATGATGTGTTGCTAGACACCGCTCATTGCTTATGATCATAAATGTGATTTATGATCATTGCCAACGTGGTAAGAGCCTATTGGGTCGCACACATAGAGCTATTTGGATCATTAGAGTGCATGGGCTAATTATTTGGGTTATGGTTTCACTTTAATTTCATATTAATAATGGGCCCAAGAGTTGAGCCATTATTAAGCCCGAAATTAAAGCCTAATTGGATTAGGGCTTTGAAACCCATTAGGCCTGGAAGTTGAGTCTCACTATAAATACAACTTTTAGTGAGAAATTCGCAGGTCTCCTTGCCCTAGCCTCCCAAAAAGGACAGCCACACTCTTCTCTTGCAATTCCTTGGAGGACGCAAGCTAGCACTGCGAGCGCAAGAGAAATGCATCTGCCAGGATGTGGTGGAAGTATGGTGATCCCGAGAGGCTCGTGTGGATACCATAGAGAGCCTGAACACGTCAACTGTTCAGGTTTTGTGATTCGACTCTACAGTTGAGTGAGAGATCTCAGCCGAAAATTAGGTATGAAAATTTTCGAACACCTGATTTACCCCGTTTCACTTGGATCCTGGAGGGTTTCAGTTAAATTCTGCTACGCTGTTTGGCTCCCGAAACCCAACAAATATGTGTGTGAAGGTTGGACCAATAGGCATGTATTTACATAGTTCCCAAGAAGGCCACTTGGGTATGCACACTAAGGGTAGTGTTTTGATGGCCTACAGAACATTACCAATCCTGGGAGTCTAAATGTACAGTTTTGGCACCATAACTGGACTACCCCAGAGTGGGTAACAACCAGGGTCCCTCATAGGTATTTATTGGAGGGTGGAGTGAGGAGGCCGATTGACATAGCTCGTTTAGATCATGACACGTGTTCGGTCAGATCTGATTCGTACCTTTGGAGGTAGGCACCTCCAGTTGGCCATAGGCCATTCTGGCTAAAGGGCAAGGGCATCTGTGAGGTCTCTCTGTTGGAGGCTCCTTAACCATTTTTGTCATGTCTCTGTGAGACCCCTTCGGGCGGATATTTTCCCCGAGGGCTATTAGGGAAGGCATTTCGGTAGAGTGGGTAAACTTCGAGAGACATTTTCCTCTATTGAGGATAGTTGATCTAGTTTTCCATGGTCGCTAGGTTCATAAATCTGAGGGTGGTGATAGACCCCTGTTCCCGAAGTTGGTCATGTTACCTTTCCGAGGGTGGTGTTGAGGGTGCCTTGAGGTTGGGGCTAAGCTAGCACTGAAGGTGGCTTCTGGATAGCTGATTAGGAGATCTTGAGGGCCATAGCCCTTTGGCTATCAGGTAGTGTTTGTGACTTTGGTAGTTGTTACTATTCATCAAAGTACAGGAAAGTCAAGGGTTGAAATAATAAGCAAAGTTGGTTGGGTTAAGCTAGTTGAGAGCCCAAAGTAAGTGTAAGTTTCACTAGACCCTAATGCCTCATAAGGGAAGGGCCAGCAACTTATGCAATTGGATAATGGGATAACAGGTAAGGGTAAGGCTCACAACTCCAAAGGATAGTATCAATCCTGAGGTACAGAGGAAACACTTTAATGCACTAGGAACAGTTGTAGATGGTGAGTCACCGAAAGAGTTTCTTGTGGCTAGTCACCTCCTGATAATAACCGAGTAAGGTGATAAAGTCAGTTACCCCATTTAGAAAAAATTGTGTAGTGCTACTAGATTGCATCCACACATCATCCCAGCAAAAGTTTTGCATGGTGTAGTTTATGGTATGGTAGTTGTGCATGGACGTAAAGTCAGTCCCCCTCTGATCATAGTTTGACCAATTAGTTAATGATCACTAGAAGGTACCAAGTACCAAGGTAATTGGTAGCAGTAAAGGGCCGAGTTGCCTAAATGGTGAAGACTTTGTGTGTAGGCTTCATGCACCAAGGATACTCTAAGTAAAGTGACTGAAGCACCAAGACCTTGGCTTGGTTAGTATATTGGTATCCCGTTACTGGGTACTAGGAGACCTAAGCTAAGAAGGTAGAGATGTGGCTTAAAAACTGCTAGCCACTTTGAGGTTCTAGCACTTGCACCAGAGAAAGTTTTCTCTGGCAGTAATGCAAGTGTAAGTAAACTTAATGTGACAAGGGCGATAGGATTACAATGCTTAGGTAGTACATACGTGTACCAGATGATGCACTAGGATGCCTGAAGCATAGGGGCCATCAAAGAGGAGTGTAGAAGACTCATACTCTAGGGTGTGCCAAGACTTACAACTTTTTGTAGACCATTTTTTCAAAAAAGCCCTAGAGTATAGTGGAACATGGAGTAGAGTATGCCTTGGGTGCTAGGGGTGTGTTATGGTGATGCCATAGTTCACTAGTGATATACTTAGTCTAGTGGTTGTCTGGAGTGTTGAGTACCAAGCCTACTATAAAGAACAATTAGTTGAGAGTTGGTGGACAAGTTCTATGCTTGTTAAGCTATCTTGGACTAAGTGGCCTAGGAAGCTAAGTGTCTGACCTAGGTTAAGAATTTTAAAGTGTAAGTGCTAGTGGGCAAATTGCAAACTTGTTAAGCTAACTTGTCCTAGGAGGTTTGTCACCAGGGAAAGTAAGGAGAAGTTTTTAATCATCGGACTTACCAAGATAGACTTGAGTTATCGGAGGTCCTTCAATGGTGTCTATATATCAAGGTTAGTGATGTACCATACCATAGTCTTCAAAGTGATGTAGCACTAAGGTGCTTTTAGGCTGAGCAAGGTCAGGAAAGGTAGGGGAACACTGAGTAGTGCAGTTGAGATAGTTGTGTAGCATGAGAACAAACTATGGCACTGGCTATCCTACCTACATAGGTAAGGGCCTGACTTGAAAGTTGAACGACATTAGTTAAGTAAGACAGTGATGCCCATCGGCATCATCTCCATTGTGTGTCGTGGTGAATGCGGCAGAGACTTCCGGAGGTGCAGGCGAGTTCCGAAAGAAGGTGCTCTGTGCGAATCACCTGTGATGGTCGGCAGCATCTTTTGGTGGCAAGCACGGTCAGGCCGAGAAGGACTTCCGGCATGGGAGAACGCCCAGACCGGGGGTTCCTCAGATAGACCTGCCTGAAACACTTAGAAAACAGGGGTTAAGAGGTCCCCGGAGTCTTTTCCCAGGGAGGAGCCTCCGACGCCCAAGTCAATGCTTTGAGAGGCAGAGAGGGAGTAGTAAGCACAAGAGACTCTTGCCTACCGTGTTTCTCTAAGGGCTGAAAGGAGAGGATTCAGGACGGAGAGAGGGGAGAGAAAGAGCCCCCTACTTCAGAGCATGCCTCGGATATATATATAGGAGGGGACGAGCCCTTCAGATTGTAACACATGTACAGACGGATGTCATCCATACTTCTGGGCGTGGGGACCCCTAGCCACCTGCAGGCTCCTCGGCTCACGAGCTACGACAAGCATAGCCCTACATGATAGGACGTAGGCTATGGCAGCGTGTCAGAGTGCGTATGAGGGCGGCGTGCAAGGTGTGCGGGTGAAATGTCAGAGACTCCTTGATAGCTCCTATCGTACCTCCGAGGTCCCTTGGTTGATGTCTCCGTTCGGAGCGAGGGGATTTTTCCCGAAGTCATACCGGTATTTCGGTGTATTCCCTAGTTCTGAAGTTAGTCCGTCAGGGGGCTTTCTCCTACAAAAGGTGGCTGGTTCTTATCCCCCGAAGCTGGTTCGGTCACCTTCCCGAGGGAGGCGATACGTGTTAGTGTTGTGCCCAAAAAGCCAATCTTGAGATGATTGTATTTTTGCACATTGAGTCATGATATTTTATTTAGGTATTAACGGCGGTGCTTTTTCCAGCCACCTTTCACGATGACGTCCACAAATCTTGATTTTGGCAAGACTTTTTGTCGGTTCTGACTTCTAGAGTCCCTTCGGTTTCTGCTTTTCTTTTAGCTTCCCAAAGTCATTTTTCTTCTTTCTGAAGTCTCTTCTTTGCCCAACCATGTCTTCGCCTATCCCCAAGAGTTGGCAACCTCTTATGTCTCACCCTTGTTACTCCACTTTTGAAAAATTAGAGAAGTGGACAACCAAATTTTTGTATGCCACCACAAGGTTACCCCACCTCGGACATTTTAGCCTTATGAACCGGGACGACGAGGTTACCATTTTCTAAGCGCAACTGAAGGCCGGACTTCGATTTCCTCCTAGGAAGATGATTTGCGACTTTTCCCAATTTCATGGCATAGCCGTAAATCAGCTTCCTCCCAACTCATACTGCTATTTCAACGCCTTTCTCTGCATGTGCGGGGTCTTCGGGGTAGAACCCTATTTTATCCTGTTCATGCAGTATTACAAGCTCTATCCGGTCCCGATGGGTGGCTTTTATTTCATGCTACCTGGGGGATCTAGGAGCAAGAAATTTATGTTCACCTTTGCTACCAAGGATAGCTAGCGAGGGTGGCAAAGGAAGTTCTTCTTCCTAAAGGTCGCGGAGGCCTGGTCGTATGTTCCGACTAAGTGGGCTCGGGGAAAGCTAGAGACGGATGTCGTGGATCCCAGAAAGTTGCTAACTCCCGAGTTGGCGGCGAGGTTTAAGGACTTTGACAGACGTATCCGGGCTGTCGCCGACTGGGATGCCGAGGACCCTCCGCACTCTCTCTACCCTTTCCTCATCATGTGGAAACTCATGACCGAGGAGGTTCCTCAGGAGTTGGGAGTGGTTAAGGAGCACAAGACGGATCTCGGCATGCTAGCTCCTGCTACAGAGGGGAACGACTCTTGCCTGGTGAAGCTCCTTCGGAGTGAGCTCACTTACGAAGCCTTGTTTGAAAGTAAGTTTCCTTTCAAAGTTCTCAGTAGAAGTGCTTGTTTGGACTCACACTGATGTTTTCCCTATTTTTCAGAGATGGGCGACGAGTCTGCTGCCTACTATAAGTCTCTTTTCCTTGGTCAAGTCGAGAAAGGAGAACAAATGAAGAAAGGCATTTCCAAGAGGTGCAAGACTACTAGGAGCGGACCGTATTTGGCCAAGAAGGCAAAGAAGGACACCCTTTTTCCCCCCGGAGGATGCGGCAGATGTTGGCGGTGACATTGCAACTTCCACCAAGCCTGAAACTCCGGCCGAGCCTGAAACTGCGGTCGAGTTTCCTACCGGGGTGCTCGCTGTTCCTTCTTCTTTGAGTCCCGCCACATCGGTGGATCTTTTGGGCTCTTTGGCAGGGGGTCCCTCTGCCGAGGAGTTGGAAAGATGCCGAAGGGACAAAGGCAAGCATGTTCCTACCGACGTGGAGGAGGTCCGGGACTCCGACGATGACGTTGCTGATGTTACGCTAGGTTTGTCTCTTATCCCCTTTTTAGTGTTCACAATCTCATAGCTTCCTCAGTCAAGGAGTTTTGCCTGATGAGACCCATGTTTTTTATTTTGTAGAGGATTTGGCGCCCTCAGCCTGGATGGTTGAGCACACCCGAAGGCGGGCTCTTCGGGATTCCCATGTCCTGAAGGACAAAGTTCCAAGGGAGCCGTTCTGGTTTTTCATGGAGGACATGAACCTGTTCTCCGAGGATTGCCAGGAAATGGCTCCTCAAATGGCGAGGCGTGTGCTCACTCAAGCTTCCTTCAAGGCTGTTGCTGAGGAGTGTGCCTCTGACGATGCCATTGCCGCTAGAGTTTCTGAGCATGCTGCCGAAGTAATTCTTCAGGCTCCTCCATTTTCCTTCTTACTTTTTTGTCTAAGTGTTTTGGATTTCCTTGTGTAAGTTTCACTAAGTACATTTTTTTTTTGCAGCTTCTGGGGTATAGTGGATACCTTCGAGCTTGGGCAGTGAAGCAGTCCTCGGTCCGAGCTTGGGCCGCAGATAAATTGGTGAAGGCCAAGGTCTTCTCCCCTAACTCGGTTGTGACGAACACCGAGTTGAGCTGAATAGCCAAGGAGAAGGTTGCCAAGGTTCGGGAGGAATTCTTGAAGGGCCAAGAAGAGCTCTTGAAGGATTTCACCAAGAAGATGTCCGACCTTGGTGAGAAGGTTGTGAGCTTATCCTTGACCAATGGGGCCATTCAGAAGGAGAAAGAAGAAGAGGCGGCTCTCCTGACGAAGGCTCTTGCTGACAACACCGAACTTCAAGCCAAGGTCGACTAGCTGAAGAAGGATTCGAAGAAGAAGAAGAAGATAAAAGAGCTAGAGAAGGAGGTTGCAGATCTCCAGAAAGAGGTTTCGGATCTTCAGAATGAGGCGGACGACTTGGACATAGAAAAAGACAAAGCCGTTCAGGCGACCAATGTTGCCTTTCAGGACAGCTTCTGCCTAGCTCGTCACCAATTTCTGAAGAAATATCTAGACCTCAACCTTTCCTTCTTGGCTGCCCTAGAGATTCCTGAGGGACCTCAGTGGACTTGGTCAAAAGTTGAGCTCCTCAACCTGCCATTTGCCCCTCCTCTTGTACCGAAGGCGGCGGCCGAAGACATAGGAGCCAGAGCTTCCTATGATGCCGGGGTCCCTTAAATATTCTAGGGCCTTTGCCTTCTTCTTTTTTCTTTGTGTTTTTCTTCTTGTAACCTTCTCCTTGTACCAAGACCTTCTTCAATGAATTTTCCTTCATAATTTAGTCAAGTCTTTTGAGCAATTTTTTTGTTTCCTAGTTGTCCCGATTGATAGCCAAATGCTATCGCCTCGATCCGGCCGAACTCCCTGCCACAAGAATGGCCAGAAGAACTGGCGCTACCCAAGAAAAGGTGTGATCATGCACCTCAGGAGATAGCCGAAGAGCTCCGAGCCCGGCACGCCAGGAAATCCCGAGGACACTACTCGGCCCCCAAGGTTGTGAACAGATCGCCTTCGGAAAAGCAGCACCAGACATAGTGAGCCGAACATGATATCCCCGCAGGCGGAACTCCCTGAAACTGGGAACCCCCGAACTGAGGGCTTGTTTCCCGAAGAGGCTCTGTCCGTACCAAAGGACGACCTCACCCTGGGACCTCGGGAGTACGGTAGGAGCATTTATGGAGGCATTTAAGCAAGCCTCTGACACATCCATTCGCAGACGCGACAATCCGCCTCAAAAGGCGCACTGCCACGCTGACGCCATCAGAATCACATCATGGCCCATCTCAGCACATGGCTCAAGGCAACCTGCTACCAGCTATCTGTCTCCTACGCCCAGAAATTCAGGAACATCCGACCGAACACGTGTCGCGATCTGAACGGGCTAGGCGCTCCTATAAATACCAGGAATTAATACTTGGCAGGAGGCTGGTTGGCAAAACACTGCTCCCACACTCTGAGAAAATTACCAGGCGAGACTCCTCAGCCCTTTGTGCTATTTCCTCTGCCTTTCTCTCAGCCAACCACTGACTTGGGCGTCGGAGGCTCCCCCCCCGGAAAAACACTCCGGGGGCCTCCTAACCCTTTGTTTCTGAGCTTTCAGGCACACTCCCTTGGGCGATCCATCCACCAGGCGTTCTTCCTCCCAGAAGTCTCTCCACCAGTCATCATGACTATAAACGATGAGGCCCCTGGCCATCATTTGGCGCCGTCTGTGGGAACCCGCTCTGAGATCGCCGTCGTTGAGACTCGGCGTTCTAAGGACAAGGGACTCCCAAGGTCCCCGTCCGCGCCTGAGACACAACCGGCTGCTGAGCAAACACTCCCAGGGACTTCTGCGCCTGAGGAAGACCGCCCTCTGGTAGTCACCATGAGCTTCTTGAGGGACTTTCAGCGTTCGGTCGTTGCTGAAGTGACCCAGCAGATCGACCGAAGGTGGCCACAGCAAGCACGGGCCCAGAGACCCCCCTCACCAACACGCCCTCGGGAGAGAAGCCCCAAGTCTACACATCGCAGTTCGGGGAGTGGAGACCCTCGCGAAGAATCATCCACAGAAGATATAGCCCTCGGGAAACGGCCTGTGGGACAAACCGGGTCCAAGCGACCGAGAGTCTCACAGCGAAGCAGTTCGTCGCCTGAGGCGAGGTCCTTGTCCCCTCAGCGCCGAACTCGCTCCCCGAAGAGGCGCCGGCGATCTCCATTCCCTGAAGAAGGCCCTAGCGCCACAGTGCTTATGGAGAGGATACTAGCACGGCTGGACAGAGTGGAGAAACAAGTGGCCAGAAAACCCGTTTGGGCCAGACTCTCGGGAACATGCTGCGAAGATGACTCCCCTTTCACTCAGGCCGTCGTTGAAGGCAGCCATGCCAGGTGACTTCAGAGTGCCTCGGCTGGAGATTTATGATGGCCGTACTGATCCACAGGCCCATCTGACGAAGTACAGACGCAGCATGATAATGCACGGTGCTGATGACGCTACCATGTGCAAATGCTTTGAAGTCACCCTCACAGGGCCAGCAACTGCGTGGTACAATTCATTGCCTCCAGGGACCATCACTGAGTTCCAGGAGTTGTCCACGGCCTTCACGCAGCAGTTCATTGGGAGCAGGCCGACGGCGAAGATGCCTGTGCAGATGTTCGACATAGAGCAGAGAAACGGAGAGACCATCCGAGACTATGTCGAAAGGTTCAACAGGGAAGCCCTGAGCGTCCCAGACTTTCGGCCCGAAATCCGCATTCTTGCCATGACACGGGGCCTTCGGCGGGACTCACAGCTGTTCTACGAGTTCTCAAAGGACCCCCCGGACACCCTCGGAGAATTTTACCGAAGGGCCGAACAGCACATGACAGCCGAGGAGCTAAGAATGGCAGGGCCGAAGTCCGATCACCACCGCGCCGAAGGGTCCAATCAACAAGCTCGGCATCCGACGGAACAGGCAGGACGACCTCGGAGGATGCGGGGAAGGAAACCTCAAAGTTTCACACCCCTGAGCACCACACGGACCAACATTCTCATGGCGCTGGAAAGGCAAGGGACGCAGATTCGGCGGCCAAGGGCCATGACCGCCGATAACAAAAAGAATGCCAAGAAGTTCTGCCAGTTTCATCGCGACCACGGTCATGACACCGAAGACTGCTTCCAGCTAAAGAAGTACATAGAGTCGCTGATAAAACAGGGCCAACTTCGGAAATACCTGCGGATGCCATCCCCGAAAGGCAGAAAAGTGGAGGAAGAAAGGGCCGAAGATGAGGACTATGACTCCGACAGGCGGAGAAACCGAAGTCCAAAAAGGCGCCCTCCACCTCCAGCAGGGGTTATCCAAACCATCACCACGGGGCTCCCATCCTCGGAAAGAAAGCGGAAAGCCAGAGAAATTGCAGTCATGGAGTATCAAAGTCCATCAAAGAAACTGGCTCGCAAAGATGGCTCCACCGTCGTCTTCCCCCACGACGATCCGCTGCTGATCATGGCGAGAATAGGGAACTGGGACGTCAAAAGAGTGTTGCTTGATGATGGCTCAAATGCTGACGTCCTATTCTCGCACCTGCTGCCGAGCTTGGGCATCTCCAGCAGCGAACTGAAGCCTGTCACCTCGCCCACTTTTGGGGTTGGACCATCCGAACTCCCCGTCCTCGGATGGATCGACCTCCCGCTGATGATGAAAGGGACTTCGGTAGACGGAGCAGCTGAGTTGTACGCCTCCACAATGGCGAGATTCATCGTCATGGACGTCCCGTCCTCGTACAACGCCATCCTTGGAAGACAGACAATGGGGAACCTGCATATTCGCCCTGATGTGAAGTACTTGACTGTCACATTCGCGACCAAGGATGGAGATGCAGAGGTCTTCCTAGACCAAGCCGAGGTAAGAAAGGTGTTTGTAAAAAAACGAAAAGCTCCGGCGAGCAACCTCGCGCAAACGATGGAGGCAAAGGCGCTAGAAAAAGGCAAAGAAGAAGATCTCGCCAAAGCAGAAACGGAAGCAGTAGAGCTTGTCCCAGGTCAATCTACCCGAATAGGGAAGAGCTTGGCCGAAGGTGACAAGGAAAAACTTGTATCCTTTCTGCTGGAAAATAAAGATCTGTTTGCCTACTCGCCGAAAGATATGCCAGGAGTAAACCCTGGCATAATACAGCATAGCCTCAAAGTAAGCCCGGAAGCAAAACCTGTCCGGCAAAAGAAACGGAGCATCTCAGCCCACAAAAGCAACTTTGTCAAAACCGAAGTCCAGCGTCTCCTAGATGCTGAAGTTATCAGGGAGGTCAAGTACCCCGAATGGTTAAGCAACGTGGTCATTGCCACAAAAGAAGGTAGCAGCAAACTCCGGATGTGCATCGACTTCAGAAACTTGAACGATGCTTGCCCGAAAGACTCATACCCTCTGCCGCCAATAGATCAACTGGTAGATTCAACTGCTGAATATGGGCTCCTAAGTTTCCTAGACGCCTTCAGTGGCTACCATCAAATAAGGATGGACCCCGAAGATGAAGAGAAGACTGCCTTCATCACCGAGGGAGGAACATATTGCTATATCAGGATGCCCTTCGGGCTCAAAAATGCAGGAGCCACCTACCAGAGGCTGATGAACAAGGTCTTCAAAGACCAAATGGGGAGAAACATGGAGGTGTATGTTGATGATATGATAGTCAAGAGCAAGCTGCCTGGCTACCACGTTGCAGATTTAGAGGAAACCTTCCAAAAGCTTAGAGCCTTCGGGATCCGCCTTAATCCTAAGAAGTGCATCTTCGGGGTGACCTCGGGAAAATTCCTTGGGTACATGGTATCCAAAAGAGGCATCGATGCTAGCCCCGAGAAGATTAAGGCTCTGCTTGAGTTCCGAACTCCTGCCACAGTCAAAGACGTGCAGAGACTCACCGGAAGAATAACCTCTCTGAGCAGATTTATTTCCAGGTACGGAGATAGGTGTCGACCTTTCTTCAAAGTCCTCACAAAGGCAGCAAAAATGGAAGGCAACCTCGGAAGAAATGATCATCCTTGGGATGAAGATTGCCAAAAAGCCTGGGAAGAACTCAAAGTCTACTTGGCCAGCCTGCCGACTCTGCAACAACCTCGGGAGGGAGAGCCCCTCGTACTCTACCTCGCCGTCACAGAAAAAGCTGTGAGCTCGGTCCTCATGAAAGAAGAAGGGCCAAAGCAATGGCCGGTCTACTATGTCAGCAAGTCCCTGCATGGCGCCGAAATCAGGTACCCTTTGCTTCAAAAAGCTATATATGCCTTGGTGCTTGCAGGGAGAAGGCTGCGACCATACTTTCAGGCTCACCCCATCATCGTCCGAAGTAGTCTGCCGCTACGGGATGTCATGAAGAGAGTTGATCATTCGGGAAGGCTCTCCAAGTGGTGCATAGAGCTGGGCGAACACGAAATCACGTATGAGCCTCGGAAGGCCATAAAAGCTCAAGCACTGGCAGATTTTATCGCCGAAATACCCACCACTGAGGAGAGCCATTCAGACCCAAAAGAGGGTGAGCCAGAATGGACCTTGCACGTAGACGGAGCCTCGGGGTCCGAACACCAGGGAGCTGGAGTAATTATCAGGGGCCCCGAAGGCCTGGAGGTAATGAAGGCTATCAAGTTCAGCTTCAACGTCACCAACAATGTAGCTGAGTATGAAGCCCTCATAGCGGGATTACGCTTGGCCAGAAAGATTGGCGTGAGAAACTTAAAGGCTCACAGCGATTCCCAGCTGGTAGTTCGGCAGACGGCAGGAGATTATGGGGCGAAGGACCCAATCTTGGCAAAATACCACGAGCTGGTAGCAAAGCTCATCCAAGAGTTTGACGCCGTACGGATCGAAAATGTACCTCGGCGGAATAACACTGAGGCGGATTGCTTGGCGAAGTCGAAAACATACACCGAGGTGCTAGACCATCCGAGCATCTCAGTGCTGAGCATAGCGACCTCGGGAACAGGGTGGAAAGACCCAATAAAAAGATACCTCGCAGAGAATTTGCTCCCCGAAGACCCCGGCGATGCTGCAAGACTGCGAAGACGCTCCGGAAGATTCTTCCTGATTGGCGAAGAGTTATACCGGCAGGGATATGCGAATCCGCTGCAAAGATGTGTGAATGAAGAGGATACTGAAATGGTCCTTGAAGAAGTTCACGAAGGCATGTGTGGTTCACACATTGGAACTGATGCCCTTGCAGCAGTAATACTCCGCCAAGGATACTTCTGGCCTACCCTGAGAAAGGACGCAAGACAGTTCGTCCGGAAATGTGGTAGCTGCCAGAGACATGCAAAAATCCAGAGGACACCCTCGGAAATGGTAACTTCGGCAGACTATCCTTGGCCCTTCGCAGTCTGGGGTATAGACCTTATTGGGCCACTCCCCACAGCACCCGGAGGCGTGAAATTCTGCGTGGTAGCAGTGGACTATTTCTCAAAATGGGTGGAGGCAGAACCACTAGCAACTATCTCGGCAAAAGAAGTGCAGAAGTTCGTATGGAAGAACATCGTATGCAGATTTGGCATACCGAGGGTACTAGTAGCTGATAATGGATCCCAGTTCATAGACAAAGGATTCCAGGAATTTATCAGCGACCTCGGAATAAAGATGCACTTCGCCCCAGTAGCTCACCCCCAAAGTAACGGGCAGGTGGAAGTATCGAACAGGACCATAAAAGATGGCCTGAAAAAGAGACTGGGAGAAGCAAAAGGGAAATGGCCAGGAGAACTCCAAAGCGTATTATGGAGCTACCGAACGACGCCCCGAAGGGCCACAGGGGAAACTCCCTTTTCACTAGTCTTCGGGACAGAGGCCATTATCCCAGTCGAGATAGTCAGACCATCAATACGGGTGCAAGTATTTGATGAAGGTGGAAACGACCTCGGCCTCAGAACCAAGCTCGACCTCGTCGGCGAACACAGAGAAATAGCCGAGCTGAGAAGAAAAGCTTTTCAGCAAAGAGTGGCCGCGGCTATAAACTTACGGGCCAGGCCAAAAGAAATCAAGAAAGGAGACCTCGTTCTCCGAAAGGCTGACTTTGCACCCCGAAGGCCATCCCACGGAGTACTTCGCGCAAACTGGGAATGACCTTATCTGGTATTCTCGCCGAAGTACGAAAAGGCGTGTACAAGCTTGGCAAAATTCCGCCGAAGGCGTAGAATTGAACAAATATGACTTTCCGAAGTACCTTGAGCCATCACGCTCGGGAAAGATGGGAAAAATCTCTCAGCGGTACTCGCCGTAATAAGCGCAGAGACAGTTTTCCAAAGTCCCTTGAGCCTTCAAGCTCGGGAAGGATGGAAAATAAAAAATCTCGCAAAAGGTTTCTTAAGTCTTTTGAGCGAACATGCTTGGGGCAAAGGGAAATGAAAATTTTTGACGAAATAAAGAGGTTTCCGATCCCTTGAGCGAATGTGTTCGGGAAAAATCTTGAAAGATTTCCTAAGTCTCTTGAGAAACATACTCGGGACAATAGGAAAAAAGGAAAATTTTTTGACTACAAAGTCAGCGAACATACTCGATACAAGCGTAGATAAGCGGTAAGTCCCTTGAGCCGCCACGCTCGGGAAAGATGGAAAACAAAAATACAAATTTTGGGGTAGACTTGACAGATACAGAAGTACTCGCCGTAGCTCAGCGCAGAGATAATTTTCCGAAGTCCCTTGAGCCAACGTGCTCGGGAAAAATGGGAAACAAAAAAAGGAGTGCTCGCAGAAGGTTTCCGAACTCCCTTGAGCAAATATGCTCGGGACACCTGGAAAAAGACTTTTTCCGAAGTCCCTTGAGCAATCATGTTCGGGAAAAATTGGAAATGCAAAAGTACCTGCAAAAAGACTTAGTCAAATTTTCTCAGACTTTCCAGAAAGTCTCTCGAGCAAAACGCACTCGGGACAAAGGAAGGTAAAAAAGTTTCTTTGATCGCAGGTTTTCCGAAGTCTCTTGAGCGAACGTGTTCGGGACAATGGAAATGAAGAAACTTGCAAGAAAAGACTTAGCCAAAAAAATCTTCATTAAGAGCAAAGCTGCTTTACAGTAAAGAAGTGCCCGAAGAAGGAATACAAAATAGAAGGGAAGGAAAAGGGGCCCTAAAAAATAGCCTAGGGGTTCGCGGCGTCCCGAGAGCCACTCGCTGGCCCGCCCTTTTCCACCACCTTTCGCGCCGGCATTGAAGGAGGAAGTTTCAGATGCTCGACCTTGGACCATTCCCACCGAGGTCCCTCAGGAATATTTAGGGGCTCAAGAAAAGAGAGGTCTAAATCTGGGAACCTCTGGAGAATCTGGTGACGAGCAAGGCAGAAGCCGTCCTGAAAGGCAACCTTCGCCATTTGATCAGACTCGTTCTTATCAAGCTCGAGGTCGTCAAGCTCGTCCTCCAGTTCAGCGATCTCCTCCTTCAGCGCCTTTATCTCCAGCGTCCCCTTGGACCCCTTCTTCAAAGACTCGACCTCAGCCCGGAGAGTGTTATTCTCACTCGTCAACGACACTATAAGGCTGTCAGAACCAGCCTTGTGCTTGAGAAGATCTTCGTTGGCGGCGAGCATCCCCTTTATTTGATCACCGAGGTCAGCAATCTTCTGGGAGGAATCCTTTTGAAGTTCTTCTTTTTCCTTCCGGAACTCCTCCCGAAGGGCAGTCACTTCTTTCTCAGCAGCAGCTGCTGGTTTTTGCTGCTGGTTTTTGGCGGCCGACTCCGCGAGTGCGATCCTCGCCTCATTCATGGTCTGAGTGGCCGAAGTTCGGAAGGCAACCTCCCTGGCCACCCGAACTCGGAGAAAGCCGGCGTACCCCAGCAGCTGCAAAGAAGATAAAACGCAAGGTCAGTAAGAGCCAAACACTTAGGAAAAAATTGAAGGGAAAGAGCTGTGAAGGATATACCTGAGCAGCATGCTCGGTGATCTTTGCGGCGAGGGTGTTATCCCCCGGATGGGCCGCCGCTATAGCCTTGAAGGAGGCCTCGGTGAGCACCCCCTTCGAAATTTCCTTAGCCATTTGAGGAACGTCCTCGGAGTACAAATTCATGTCCTCCGTGAACGTCCAGAAAGGCTCCTTTGGTATCTTCCCTTGCGGGATTTTGGCGTCCCGAAGAGCTCGCTTCCGAGCATGTTCGGCCGCCCAGTCAGGGGTAGTCAACTCCCCTGCGTGGCAAAAATGAGAAGGAGATTAAAGACAAAGAAGGCAATCCAGAAAAACCAAAGGAAGTACACTTTGTCTGGAAACAAACCTGGTGGAACCTCGGCAACGACGTCCTCGGAGTCCTCGGCCTCCTCGGTTGAAATGCCCTTGCCCTTCCGCCTGCGCCGCTCCTCGGCAGAAGGTACTTCTACCACTACATCAAGGAGGGCCTGCGACGCAGTAGGACCTTGAGGAGGGACGTCGGTTGAAGGGACCTCGGAAACAGCAGTCTCAGGCGCCGGAATCTCGGCTGTCCCAGGCTCCTCAGCAGTCTCCTCGGGAATTTCTTCTAGAGGAACCTGAGCAGGGGACCTCGGCCGAATCATCAGGCGGCGAAGTGACAGCAACCTCGGCGTCCTCGTTTCCCTCCCTAATACTTTCCAAATGGGAAGAAATAACAGTCTTCTTCGCCCGTTTAGACGAGGGACCAGCACCAACGGACTTTCGCCTTCGGGAAGCCGCCTTCTTCGTCTGATCGCCCTTCTCCACTTGGCCGGTGAAAAGGGACTTGTAATAGGCGGCAGTCCCGTCGCCCATCTCTGAAAAAGGAGAGAAACATCAGCGTAAGTCCGAGGAAAAAACAGCAAAGGAGTAGAAGATGACTCACTTTCGACAAGCGTTTCGAAAGAAATCTCCTCCTTAAGAAGCTTGACCAACCAGGAATCCTTCCCGGCGATGGCAGGAGCTGGCATCTTGAGGTCAGTCTTGTGCTCCTTTACCACCTTTAATTCCAGAAGGACCTCTTCGGTCATCAACTTCCAGTTGATTGGAAAAGGGTAAAGGGCGCACGGAGCGACCTCGGGATCCCAGTCAGAGACAGCCCGAATGCGGGCGTCGAAATCCGCGAACACGGGAGCCAACTCTGGGGTCAGCAGCATCCTCGGATCAACAACGTCCACATCCAGTGTTCCCTGAGCCCATTTGGTCGGAACGTACGACCAGGCCTCGTCCATCTTCAGGAAGAAGAACTTCTGTTGCCACCCCCGCCAGTTGCCACCCCCGCCAGCTATCCTTAGTGGCGAAGGTGAACATGAATTTCTTGCTCCCGGATCCCCGAGGTAGCATGAAATAGAAGCCACCCTTCGGGACCACAGAGAGCTTGTAGTACTGCATAAAGATTATGAAATGGGGTTCTATCCCGAAGACGCCACACATGCAGAGGTAGGCGTTAAAATAGCAGAACGAGTTCGGGGGAAGCTGGTTCACAGCAATGCCATGAAATTTGCAGAACTCGCACACCATCTTCGGGGGAGGATACCGAAGACCGGCCTTCAGCTGGGCTCGGAAAATGGTAACCTCCTTACTATGGTTTGAAAAAGCATAATGGCTAGAACGAGGCAGCCTAGTAATGGCGTAAGAGGGAAGAAAGAATTTTTTCTTCCACCTCTCTAACTTTGCAGGGGTGGTGCAACAAGGATGGGCTAAAAGAGGCTGCCAGCTCTCAGGAATGGGCATTTTCGACATGAAAACGAGTTTGAAAACGGAAGAAAACAGTTTCCAGAGAAAAACTCAAAAGAACAGAGGGATCAAAACGCTCTGGAAAACAAAAACCCACCGAAAGATTTGCCAAAATCTGAGGACGCCGTCGTGAAAGTTGGCTGGAAAAAAGCTCTGATTAAGGTAGCTCCGCCACAGAAAGCAAGAAAGTGCAAGAACAGGGGCAAAGCAGAGAAAAGAGCAGAAGAAAAAGCAAAAGGAACTTATGATGGAATGGGCTATTTATAAGCCAGAGGTGGGTAACCGAAACATCGTCATAAGTACCCTTTGGAGGCGAACCGTCGCCGTAACTGCTCTCTGCACCTGAAAAGGCGCGCCCTCTGTAACCGACGCGACTCTCCTCCAATGGCAAAGCGCCACGTGTCAACCGCTGCGCAAAAATGGGGGACACGTCCTCCAAACGTCCCTTGAAAACTGGGACACGTCTTCTGACATCCCTGGAAAACTGGGACGCGCCGCTCAGACTGACACGCTTGGCCAAACAGACCTGCAGAAACAAAGAGCAGGCCAACTCGAGGACGCCAAGAGACAGGCTATGGCCGAACAGCCCATGACCTTCGGGCAAGAGGTGTATCTTCGGCACAGGCTCCGCCTCGAAGACACCAAAGAACAGGCCAAGGCCGAAGAGCCCATGATCTTCGGGCAAAAGGCGCATCCTCGGAACAGGTTAAGCTTCCAAAGAGACTCCCATAAACAACCTCGGAAAGAGATGCAAAACCGAAGTCTTCACTTCGGCTTTCCAAAGGGGGGCATGTGATAGCCAAACGCTATCGCCTCTATCTGGCCGAACTCCCTGCCACAAGAATGGCCAGAAGAAGCTGGCGCTACCCGAGAAAAGGTGTGATCATGCACCTCGGGAGATAGCCGAAGAGCTCCGAGCCCGGCACGCCAGGAAAACCCGAGGACACTACTTGCCCCCCCAAGGTTGTGAACAGATCGCCTTCGGAAAAACGGCACCAGACATAGCGAGCCGAACATGATATCCCCGAAGGCGGAACTCCCTGAAACTGGGAACCCCCGAACTGAGGGCTTGTTTCCCGAAGAGGCTCTGTCCGTACCAAAGGACGACCTCACCCAGGGACCTCGGGAGTACGGCAGGAGCATTTATGGAAGCATTTAAGGAAGCCTCTGACACATCCATTCATAGACGCCACAATCCACCTCAAAAGGCGCACTGCCACACTGACGCCATCAAAATCACATCATGGCCCGTCTCAGCACATGGCTCAAGGCAACCTGCTACCAGCTATCTGTCTCCTACGCCCAGAAATTCAGGAACATCCGACCGAACACGTGTCGCGATCTGAACGGGCTAGGCGCTCCTATAAATACCAGGAATTAATACTTGGCAGGAGGCTGGTTGGCAAAACACTGCTCCTACACTCTGAGAAAATTACCAGGCGAGACTCCTCAGCCCTTTGTGCTATTTTCTCTGCCTTTCTCTCAGCCACCACTGACTTGGGCGTCGGAGGCTCCCCCCCCCCCCCCCCCCCCCCCCCCCGAAAAACACTCCGGGGGCCTCCTAACCCTTTGTTTCTGAGCTTTCAGGCACTCTCCTTTGGGCAATCCAATCCACCAGGCGTCCTTCCTCCCAGAAGTCTCTCCTCCAGTCATCATGACTCTGAACGATGAGGCCTTTCTCTCAGCCACCACTGACTTGGGCGTCGGAGGCTCCCCCCCCGGAAAAACACTCCGGGGGCCTCCTAACCCTTTGTTTCTGAGCTTTCAGGCACTCTCCTTTGGGCAATCCAATCCACCAGGCGTCCTTCCTCCCAGAAGTCTCTCCTCCAGTCATCATGACTCTGAACGATGAGGCCCTTGGCCATCACCGATCACTTTCGGTTAGTGGACTTCGGAGAAGTACATTTTGTTCATTTCATCGGCCAACCTTCGGGTAAATTCTCTTTGTTTCCGAAGTTTACTTAGGCAAGTTTTAGCTTGCCTTTGTCGGCCGTACTTTGATGGACTTCACCTTTTTTGGGCGTATAACCCAACCAACTCTGGAAGGAAAACAAGACTTTCAGGAGTCAATGGGTTTCACATTTTTTGGGCGTATAACCCAACCTATTCTGGAAAGAAAACAAGACTTTCGAGAGTCAATGGACTTCACCTTTGTTCGGCGAATATTCTCAAATAAGGGAAAGCTTCTGTGCTTAGAGAAATTTCTCGCTTGTATAATTTCTCATCTAAAATTCTAAGTATAGAATTTGTTTAAGGCATCCGAGTGCCATGCATTTTCCAGTTTTCCTCCTTCGGTGTCGCCAAGCTTGTATACTCCCTTTCGGACCTCGTCTAGGACCAAATAAGGCCCCTTCCCATTTGGCCGAAGTACCCCATGGGACGGTTTTCGGGGTTCAAACTCGGCCTTTCGGAGGATGAAGTCTCCTTTCGTTATTCCTTTTGGCCTATCATCCAGGTTTGCACTCATGGCCACCTTTTGCTGAAAGGCTTTTCTAACTGATGACCGTACTATTTCAACAGGGATAATGGCCTCTATACTCCCATGGCCCCTTCGGGGAGTTGTCTGATACCTCCTTAGTGTGGTAGGAAGTTCTCCTGGCCATCTTCCCTTTGCTTCCCCCAACCTCTTTTATAGTCCCTCTTTTATAGCTCTGTTGGCTACCTCCACTTGTCTGTTGCTCTGGGGTTGAGCTAGTGGGGCAAAGTGCATTTTTATTCCGAAGTCGGGGGTGAATTCTTGGAATCCCTTGTTCACAGATTGGGAACCATTATCGGCCATTATCACCGTCAATATGCCAAATCTGCATATCATGTTCTTCCATATGAACTTTTGTATATCTTTTGCCGGGATAGTTGCTAGGGGCTTTGCCTCTATGCACTTAGTGAAGCAATCTGCTGCTACTACGCAAAACTTCACTTCTTCGGGTGTTGTCAGGAGTGGCCCGGTGAGGTCTATGCCCCATGCTACAAAGGGGTGAGGGTAATCTTCCGGGGTTATCCACTCCGAGGACAGCATTTGGGTGCTGGCGTGTTTTTTGCCATTTTTGCACTTCCTGGACGAATTGTCTTGCACCCTTTTTGCCAATACACCTCTGTAACGGGCTTGCGTACCCTTGCCGATATAATTTCTCCTCAATTAGGAAATAACGTCCAGGATGTCTTCACACTTTCTGCCGCTTCATGAGGATTTTTGGGACTCTTTGGTTGTGAGATACCTCTTTGTAGGATCTTTTCACCCTTTATCTGAGGTTACTATACCTAGTGTTTCCATGCTCGGATGACCCAACACTTTGGTAACCAAATTTGATGGCTTCGGTGGCCTCCTTGCCCTCGGGCCTACTCAAGCGCCCTGATGTTTTGCGCTCGGGGTTTCTTTGACAGGGAGTTTCCACTCGGATCTACCTTCGCTCAGTCTCCCTCATTGGTTTCAGCATTTTCCATTTCTGGGGTTTTGGCAATGAAGCCTGCCAGTGCTTAGGCTTTTTATTGCCCTTCTTCGGTTCATACGTGATGTAATACTCTCTGAGTTCGATGCACCATTTTGATAGTCTTCCCGAATGCTCTACTATTTTTCCTGACATCGCGTAGAGGTGGGCCACTCCGGACAGTGATAGCGTGTCATAGGAAGTAGAGTCACAGCCTTCTGCCTGCAAGTAGCAAGGCGTAGATGGCCTTTTAGGGCAATGGGTATCTGACCTCATTGTCGAGGAGACGGTGACTTCTCTTCGGGTGCAGAACTCTGTTGACGGGGTGGTCTGGGTCATTTTGACCCTGTTCTTCCCATAGGTTGCGTTTCGAGGGGTATGCTTCCCATCGAGGACTCATCTCGTTAATCTCTGCTTCCCAAACTCCTGTGAATTGACATGAGACTCTTCTTCCGATGGGGTACTGGTGAGGAGGGCCTTCAGCCTGAATTTGGCTGCGGCCATCTTCGGTCTAACTGCTGAGCCATTTCGGCCATGACAGAGCGTGGGAACTCACGTAGGAAGCCCATGATAATAGTCAGAGGACGTTCATCCTCAGGCAGGGAAGTCCCTGCTGTAGTTATTCGGTTGTCGGTTGGACCTCTGGCGCGGACAGTGACCTCGGAAGTCCCTTGTCCTTAGAACGCCAAGTTTTCAACAACGATGACCTGGGAGTGATTTCCCACAGACGATGCCAATTGATGCCCATCGGCATCATTTCCACTGTGTGTCATGGTGAATGCGGCAAGGACTTCTGGAGGTGCAGCCGAGTTTCGAAATAAGGTACTCTGTGCGGATCACCTATGATGGCAGACATCATCTTCTGGTGGCAGGCACGATGAGGCCGAGAAGGACTTCCAGCATGCGAGGGCGCCCGGACTGACAGTTTCTCAGATAGACCTGCCTGAAATAGTCAGAAAACAGGGGTTAGGAGGTCCCCGGAGTCTTTTTCCGGGGAGGAGCCTCCGACGCCCAAGTCAATGCTTTGAGAGGCGGAGAGGGAGTAGTAAGCACAAGAGACTCTTGCCTACCGTGTTTCCCTGAGGGCTGAAAGGAGAGGATCCAGGATGGAGAGAGGGGAGAGAGAAAGCCACCTACTTGAGACCATTCCCCTGATATATATAGGAGGGGACGAGCCCTTCAGATTTTAACACGTGTATGGACGGATGTCATCCGTACTTCTAGGCATGGGGACCCCTAGTCGCCTGCAGGCTCCTCGGGCCACAAGCTGCGACAAGCATAGCCCTACGTGACAGGACGTAGGCTATGGCGGCATGTCAGAGTGTGTATAAGGGCGGGGTGTAGGGTGTGCAGGCGGAATGTCAGAGACTCCTTGATAGCTCCTGCCGTACCTCTGAGGTCCCTTGGTTAATGTCTCCCTTTAGAGCGAGGGGATTTTTCCCGGAGTTATAGCGGTACTTCGGGGTATTCCCTCGTTCCGATGTTAGTCCGTCGGGGGACTTTCTCCTGCAGAAGGTGGCTGGTTCTTATCCCCCGAAGCTGGTTCAGTCGCCTTCCCGAGGGAGGCGATACGCTAGTTTCATGAAGTTGGAATTGGCGGGCTACCAAGGTCAGTACCTCAAGTGTCTGGCTCCCTCTTTTCCGGGGTCCTTAGGTGTTCGGGGCGATAGCACTTTGGCTATTAGACAGGTAGGTGAGCACTGGGTGAGTATTTGTAAAATTGACATCATTGCTAGGTTTAATCTGGTTATGATGGCACCATATCCTAGCTTTCATCTCAAGGTGGGGAGATCCAATTCAAAGGACAGAATTCTCCAAGGTTGGGAGAATGTTATGCCCTCTAGGTAGTAGACCTTCAGTGGTCAAGTAAGACTTGTTAAACAAGTCAAAATCCCTCGTTCAATACCTCAATTTGTTTGAATTAGCAAGTCAAGCAAGTCTATTAAGGCTTAGGTTGTTCTTAGGTCATTTTGGCACCTAAGTGCCCTTAGGGGCACAATGGTTATTTTGTATCCTGAGGTGATAGGTTTGGTATTTAAGCTCATGAGTTGTTCTTTTAGACCTAAGTGACAAGAAACCCAAAGTTGTGCTAGATTGCCAAGTCTTTTGGCACTATTTGAGCATGGGGTTATTTTGCAAAAATAATGAATGTTGGAGGAGGATTTTGCAAGTATGGGCTTTTAAACACATTTGGGTAGGATTTTGGGCACTATTGATCATCTTTTCCATCTCAAACTCGTAACCCTCATTCTCCTCTCAAATTCCATAGCCAAAACTTTAATTTCTCTTCAATTCTTTGTCAAAATCAAAGTCCCATGAGGTATATATGCTTGAAAGGGCTTCCTTTTGCATGGTTTCGTGTTGTGAGCTTTGGATGGCATTTTTCATCCTTGGGAGCTTAGGTAATGTTTTGATCCTCTTGTTTTCTTGTTGTTCCTGGCTTCTACAGCATTCATGAGGTTGGGCCTAGTGGGAATGAGCTTGAATTGGTGCCTAATATGTTGGTTTTTGGTTAGAACCATAGGAATACCCTAGTTCAGCCTTTGTTGAAAGTGGTGCTTGATTCCTTGCTTGTTCTTCCCAATTGAGGCAAGGGATTTGGTTTACATACTTTTGTAATGCATGTCTTAGTTGCCTGAATGTTGGTTTCAAGTTAATAGCTGAAGAGCTATCACCCACAAAAACCTTCTCCCTCGATTTAACCTACTGCCAATCTCAACGGGAATTTTTCCATAATCCTCTGTAATACACATAGCTAACTCTAGTCATGCCCATTAGCATCTTCGTGGTATGACATGGTAAACCTGGTAGGGACTTCCGGTGAGGGGACATCCGAATGAAAGAGTTCCTGGGAAAGAACGCCTGAAACACTCAAAAAACAAGGGTTAGGAGATCCCTGGAGTGTTTTTCCGGGGGGAAGCCTCTGAAGCCCAAGTCAGTATTTGGTGAGACGGAGAATGGTCAGAATAAAAGATATGTTTTTCCTTAAGAGTTCACCACCCAATGAGTCCATTTCCCAAATATTTATAGGAGGATATAAGGAGAAACCTGCTTGACATAGCCTGCTCAGATCATGACACGTGTTCGGTTAGAACAATCTGTACCTTCAGGAATGGGGACCTCTAGTCAGCCATAGGTCATCTTGTCCAAGAACCGAGGCCATAGTAGGTCTGCGTTGATGGCCAAGGGCCTCATCGTTCAGAGTCATGGTGACTGGAGGAGAGACTTCTGGGAGGAAGAACGCCTGGTGGATTGGATCGCCCAAAGGAGAGTGCCTGAAAGCTCAGAAACAAATGGTTAGGAGGTCCCCGGAGTGTTTTTCCGGGGGGGAGCCTCTGACGCCCAAGTCAGTGGTGGCTGAGAGAAAGGCAGAAAAAATAGCACAAAGGGCTGAGGAGTCTCGCCTGGTAATTTTCTCAGAGTGTGGGAGCAATGTTTTGCCAACCAGCCTCCTGCCAAGTATTGAGGAGTCTCGCCTGGTAATTTTCTCAGAGTGTGGGAGCAGTGTTTTGCCAACCAGCCTCCTGCCAAGTATTAATTCCTGGTATTTATAGGAGTGCCTAGCCCGTTCAGATCGCGACACGTGTTCAGTCGGATGTTCCTGAATTTCTGGGCGTAGGAGACAAATAGCTGGTAGCAGGTTGCCTTGAGCCATGTGCTGAGATGGGCCATGATGTGATTCTGATGGCGTCCGTGTGTCAGAGCGCCTTTTGAGGCGGCTTATGACGTCTGTGAAAGGACGTGTCAGAGGCTTCCTTAAATGCTTCCATAAATGCTCCTGCCGTACTCCCGAGGTCCCTGGGTGAGGTCGTCCTTTGGTACGGACAGAGCCTCTTCGGGAAACAAGCCCTCAGTTCGGGGGTTCCCAGTTTCAGGGAGTTCCGCCTTCGGGGATATCATGTTCGGCTCGCTATGTCTGGTGCCTCTTTTTCCGAAGGCGATCTGTTCACAACCTTGGGGGGGCAAGTAGTGTCCTCAGGTTTTCCTGGCGTGCCGGGCTCGGAGCTCTTCGGCTATCTCCCGAGGTGCATGATCACACCTTTTCTCGGGTAGCGCCAGCTTCTTCTGGCCATTCTTGTGGCAGGGAGTTCGGCCAGATAGAGGCGATAGCGTTTGGCTATCACATGCCCCCCTTTGGAAAGCCGAAGTGAAGACTTCGGTTTTGCATCTCTTTCCGAGGTTGTTTATGGGAGTCTCTTTGGAAGCTCAACCTGTTCCGAGGATGCGCCTTTTGCCCGAAGATCATGGGCTCTTCGGCCTTGGCCTGTTCTTTGGTGTCTTCGAGGTGGAGCCTGTGCCGAAGATACACCTCTTGCCCGAAGGTCATGGGCTGTTCGGCCATAGCCTGTCTCTTGGCGTCCTCGAGGTGGCCTGCTCTTTGTTTCTGCAGGTCTGTTTGGCCAAGCGTGTCAGTCTGAGCGGCGCGTCCCAGTTTTCCAGGGATGTCAGAAGACGTGTCCCAGTTTTCAAGGGACGTTTGGAGGACGTGTCCCCCATTTTTGCGCAGCGGTTGACACGTGGCGCTTTGCCATTGGAGGAGAGTCGCGTCGGTTACAGAGGGCGCGCCTTTTCAGGTGCAGAGAGCAGTTACGGTGACGGTTCGCCTCCAAAGGGTACTTATGACGATGTTTCGGTTACCCACCTCTGGCTTATAAATAGCCCATTCCATCATAAGTTCCTTTTGCTTTTTCTTCTGCTCTTTTCTCTGCTTTGCCCCTGTTCTTGCACTTTCTTGCTTTCTGTGGCGGAGCTACCTTAATCAGAGCTTTTTTCCAGCCAACTTTCACGACGGCGTCCTCAGATTTTGGCAAATCTTTCGGTGGGTTTTTGTTTTCCAGAGTGTTTTGATCCCTCTGTTCTTTTGAGTTTTTCTCTGGAAACTGTTTTCTTCCGTTTTCAAACTCGTTTTCATGTCGAAAATGCCCATTCCTGAGAGCTGGCAGCCTCTTTTAGCCCATCCTTGTTGCACCACCCCTGCAAAGTTAGAGAGGTGGAAGAAAAAATTCTTTCTTCCCTCTTACGCCATTACTAGGCTGCCTCGTTCTAGCCATTATGCTTTTTCAAACCATAGTAAGGAGGTTACCATTTTCCGAGCCCAGCTGAAGGCCGGTCTTCGGTATCCTCACCCGAAGATGGTGTGCGAGTTCTGCAAATTTCATGGCATTGCTGTGAACCAGCTTCCCCCGAACTCGTTCTGCTATTTTAACGCCTACCTCTGCATGTGTGGCGTCTTCGGGATAGAACCCCATTTTATAATCTTTATGCAGTACTACAAGCTCTCTGTGGTCCCGAAGGGTGGCTTCTATTTCATGCTACCTCGGGGATCCGGGAGCAAGAAATTCATGTTCACCTTCGCCACTAAGGATAGCTGGCGGGGGTGGCAACAGAAGTTCTTCTTCCTGAAGATGGACGAGGCCTGGTCGTACGTTCCGACCAAATGGGCTCAGGGAACACTGGATGTGGACGTTGTTGATCCGAGGATGCTGCTGACCCCAGAGTTGGCTCCCGTGTTCGCGGATTTCGACGCCCGCATTCGGGCTGTCTCTGACTGGGATCCCGAGGTCGCTCCGCGCGCCCTTTACCCTTTTCCAATCAACTGGAAGTTGATGACCGAAGAGGTCCTTCGGGAATTAAAGGTGGTAAAGGAGCACAAGACTGACCTCAAGATGCCAGCTCCTGCCATCGCCGGGAAGGATTCCTGGTTGGTCAAGCTTCTCAAGGAGGAAATTTCTTTCGAAACGTTTGTCGAAAGTGAGTCATCTTCTACTCCTTTGCTATTTTTTCCTCGGACTTACGCTGATGTTTCTCTCCTTTTTCAGAGATGGGCGACGGGACTGCCGCCTATTACAAGTCCCTTTTCTCCGGCCAAGTGGAGAAGGGCGAGTCAGACGAAAGAAGGCGGCTTCCCGAAGGCGAAAGTCTACTGGCGCGGGTCCTTCGAGGAAACGGGCAAAGAGGGCTGCTCAGGTTCCTCTAGAAGAAATTCCCAAGGAGACTGCCAAGGAGCCTCGGACAGCCGAGGTTCCGGCGTCTGAGGCTGCTGCTTCCGAGGTCCCTCCAACCAACGTCCCTCCTCAAAGTCCTACTGCAGACGCAGGCCCTCCTTGATGTAGTGGTAGAAGTACCTTCTGCCTCCTTGAGGAGCGGTAGAAGCCTTCTGCCGAAGGGTAAGGGCATTTCGGCCGAGGAGGCCGAGGACTCCGAGGACGTTGTTGTCGAGGTCCCGCCAGGTTTGTTTCCAGACAAAGTGTACTTCCTTTGTTTTTTCTGGAATTGCCTTTGTCTCTGACCTGTTTTTCTTTTTCGCCCTGCAGGGGAGTTACTTACCCCGAACTGGGCGGCCGAACACGCGGAGGCGAGGGCCCGTCGCGACGCCAAAGTCCCGCAAGGGAAGATACCAAAGGAGCCTTTCTGGACATTCACGGAGGACATGAACTTGTACTCCGAGGACTGTCCTGAAATGGTGAAGCAGATTTCGAAGGGGGTGCTCACCGAGGCCTCCTTCAAGGCTATAGCGGCGGCCCATCCGGGGGATAACACCCTTGCCGCAAAGATCACCGAGCATGCTGCTCAGGTATATCCTTCACAACTCTTCCCTTTCAATTTTTTCCTAAGTGTTTGGCTCTTACTGACCTTGCGTTTTATCTCCTTTGCAGCTGCTGGGGTACGCCGGCTTTCTCCGAGTTCGGGTAGCCAGGCAGACGGCATTCCGAGCTTCGGCCTTAGAGGCCCTAGAAAAGGCGAAAGCGACGTGCTCGGAATTGACCGCCAAGAACCAGCAGCTGGCAGATGCTGCGAAGGAGGAAGCTGCCACCCTTCGGGAGGAGTTCCGAAAGGAGAAGGAAGTCTTGATGGCGGACTCCTCCCTGAAGATTGCCGACCTCCGTAATCATGTGGCGGGGCTGCGTGCTGCAAACCAAGACCTTCTCCAAGACAAGGCAAAAAAAGAGAATATCATAGTCACGCTCTTGTCTGAGAAGAAAGCCCTTCAAGCCGAGGTCCAGTCTTTGAAGAAGGAGCCGAAGGGGGAGGAGCGGATAAAGGTGCTGGAAGAGGAGGTCGGGGATCTGAAGGACGAGCTTGACGACCTTGAGCTTAAGAAGAACAAGTCTGATCAAATGAACAAGGTCGCGTTTCAGGACGGCTTCTGCCTTGCTCGGCACCAGGTTCTCCAGAGGTTCCCAGATCTGGACCTCTCTTTTCTAGAGGGTCTAAACATTCCTGGGGGACCTCGGTGGGAATGGTCCAAGGTCGAACATCTGAACCTTCCTCCTTCAATTCCAGCGCCAAAGGTGGTGGAAAAGGGCGGGCAAGCGAGTGGGTCTCGGGACGCCGCGAACCCTTAGGCTATTTTAGGGCCCCTTTTCCTTCCCTTCTATTTTGTACTCCTTCTTCGGGCACTTCTCTATTGTAAAGCAGCTTTGCTCTTTAATGAAGATTTTTTTGGCTAAGTGTTTCTTCAAGTTTCTTTATTTCCATTGTCCCGAACACGTTCGCTCAAGAGACTTCGGAAAACCTGCGATCAAAGAAACTTTTTTACCTTCCCTTGGCCGAGCCTGTTTGCTCCAGAGGCTTTTTGGAAAGTCTGAAAAATTTGACTAAGTCTTTTTGCAGGCTTTTGCATTTCCAATTTTTCCCGAACATGATTGCTCAAGGGACTTCGGAAAACCTTCAGTCAAATTTTTGTTTTTCCAGTTGTCCCGAGCATGTTTGCTCAAGGGACTTCGGAAAACCTTCCGCGAGATTTTTCACTTCCCATTTTCCCGAGCACGTTCGCTCAAGGGAGCTCAGGAAATTATCTCTGCGCTGGCTACGGCGAGTACTTCTGCGATATTTTTGTTTTCCATCTTTCCCGAGCGTGATGGCTCAAGGGACTTCGGAAAGCCTCATATCTTTTCCAGAGCATGCTTTATCATGGCGAGCATCTTCGCGGAATTCTGCTTTGCACAATTTTGGATACTTAAGAACTTTCCTTAAGAGCATTCTGTACTTACAATTCCTCCGCTTCATCTTAGGCGTAGAATTTTTTCAAGGCGTCTGAGTGCCAAGTATTTTTCAATTCTACGCCTTCGGCGTCGCCAAGTTTGTACACGCCTTTTCGTACTTCGGCGAGAACCAGATAAGGTCCTTCCCAGTTTGCGCGAAGTACTCCGTGGGACGGCCTTCGGGGTGCAAAGTCAGCCTTTCGGAGAACGAGGTCTCCCTTCTTGATTTCTTTTGGCCTGGCCCGTAAGTTTATAGCCGCGGCCACTCTTTGCTGAAAAGCTTTTCTTCTCAGCTCGGCTATTTCTCTGTGTTCGCCGACGAGGTCGAGCTTGGTTCTGAGGCCGAGGTCGTTTCCACCTTCATCAAATATTTGCACCCGTATTGATGGTCTGACTATCTCGACTGGGATAATGGCCTCTGTCCCGAAGACTAGTGAAAAGGGAGTTTCCCCTGTGGCCCTTCGGGGCGTCGTTCGGTAGCTCCACAATACGCTTTGGAGTTCTCCTGGCCATTTCCCTTTTGCTTCTCCCAGTCTCTTTTTCAGGCCATCTTTTATGGTCCTGTTCGATACTTCCACCTGCCCGTTACTTTGGGGGTGAGCTACTGGGGCGAAGTGCATCTTTATTCCGAGGTCGCTGATAAATTCCTGGAATCCTTTGTCTATGAATTGGGATCCATTATCAGCTACTAGTACCCTCGGTATGCCAAATCTGCATACGATGTTCTTCCATACGAACTTCTGCACTTCTTTTGCCGAGATAGTTGCTAGTGGTTCTGCCTCCACCCACTTTGAGAAATAGTCTACTGCTACCACGCAGAATTTCACGCCTCCGGGTGCTGTGGGGAGTGGCCCAATAAGGTCTATACCCCAGACTGCGAAGGGCCAAGGATAGTCTGCCGAAGTTACCATTTCCGAGGGTGTCCTCTGGATTTTTGCATGTCTCTGGCAGTTACCACATTTCCGGACGAACTGTCTTGCGTCCTTTCTCAGGGTAGGCCAGAAGTATCCTTGGCGGAGTATCACTGCTGCAAGGGCATCAGTTCCAATGTGTGAACCACACATGCCTTCGTGAACTTCTTCAAGGACCATTTCAGTATCCTCTTCATTCACACATCTTTGCAGTGGGTTCGCATATCCCTGCCGGTATAACTCTTCGCCAATCAGGAAGAATCTTCCGGAGTGTCTTCGCAGTCTTGCAGCATCACCGGGGTCTTCAGGGAGCAAATTCTCTGCGAGGTATCTTTTTATTGGGTCTTTCCACCCTGTTCCTGAGGTCGCTATGCTCAGCACTGAGATGCTCGGATGGTCTAGCAACTCGGTGTATGTTTTCAACTTCGCCAAGCAATCTGCCTCAGTGTTATTCCGCCGGGGTAAATTTTCGATCCGCACGGCATCAAACTCTTGGATGAGCTTTGCTACCAGCTCGTGGTATTTTGCCAAGATTGGGTCCTTCGCCCCATAATCTCCTGCCGTCTGCCGAACTACCAGCTGGGAATCGCTGTGAGCCTTTAAGTTTCTCACGCCGATCTTTCTGGCCAAGCGTAATCCCGCTATGAGGGCTTCATACTCAGCTACATTGTTGGTGACGTTGAAGCTGAACTTGATAGCCTTCGTTACCTCCAGGCCTTCGGGGCCCCTGATAATTACTCCAGCTCCCTGGTGTTCGGACCCCGAGGCTCCGTCTACGTGCAAGGTCCATTCTGGCTCACCCTCTTTTGGATCTGAATGGCTCTCCTCAGTGGTGGGTATTTCGGCGATAAAATCTGCCAGTGCTTGAGCTTTTATGGCCTTCCGAGGCTCATACGTGATTTCGTGTTCGCCCAGCTCTATGCACCACTTGGAGAGCCTTCCCGAATGATCAACTCTCTTCATGACATCCCGTAGCGGCAGACTACTTCGGACGATGATGGGGTGAGCCTGAAAGTATGGTCGCAGCCTTCTCCCTGCAAGCACCAAGGCGTATATAGCTTTTTGAAGCAAAGGGTACCTGATTTCGGCGCCATGCAGGGACTTGCTGACATAGTAGACCGGCCATTGCTTTGGCCCTTCTTCTTTCATGAGGACCGAGCTCACAGCTTTTTCTGTGACGGCGAGGTACAGTACGAGGGGCTCTCCCTCCCGAGGTTGTCGCAGAGTCGGCAGGCTGGCCAAGTAGACTTTGAGTTCTTCCCAGGCTTTTTGGCAATCTTCATCCCAAGGATGATCATTTCTTCCGAGGTTGCCTTCCATTTTTGCTGCCTTTGTGAGGACTTTGAAGAAAGGTCGACACCTATCTCCGTACCTGGAAATAAACCTGCTCAGAGAGGTTATTCTTCCGGTCAGTCTCTGCACGTCTTTGACTGTGGCAGGAGTTCGGAACTCAAGCAGAGCCTTAATCTTCTCGGGGTTAGCATCGATGCCTCTTTCGGATACCATGTACCCAAGGAATTTTCCCGAGGTCACCCCGAAGATGCACTTCTCAGGATTAAGGCGGATCCCGAAGGCTCTGAGCTTTTGGAAGGTTTCCTCTAAATCTGCAACGTGGTAGCCAGGCAGCTTGCTCTTGACTATCATATCATCAACATACACCTCCATGTTTCTCCCCATTTGGTCTTTGAAGACCTTGTTCATCAGCCTCTGGTAGATGGCTCCTGCATTTTTGAGCCCGAAGGGCATCCTGATATAGCAATATGTTCCTCCCTCGGTGATGAAGGCAGTCTTCTCTTCATCTTCGGGGTCCATCCTTATCTGATGGTAGCCACTGAAGGCGTCTAGGAAACTTAGGAGCCCATATTCAGCAGTTGAATCTACCAGTTGATCTATTGGCGGCAGAGGGTATGAGTCTTTCGGGCAAGCATCGTTCAAGTTTCTGAAGTCGATGCACATCCGGAGTTTGCTGCTACCTTCTTTTGTGGCAATGACCACGTTGCTTAACCATTCGGGGTACTTGACCTCCCTGATAACTTCAGCATCTAGGAGACGCTGGACTTCGGTTTTGACAAAGTTGCTTTTGTGGGCTGAGATGCTCCGTTTCTTTTTCCGGACAGGTTTTGCTTCCGGGCTTACTTTGAGGCTATGCTGTATTATGCCAGGGTTTACTCCTGGCATATCTTTCGGCGAGTAGGCAAACAGATCTTTATTTTCCAGCAGAAAGGATACAAGTTTTTCCTTGTCACCTTCGGCCAAGCTCTTCCCTATTCGGGTAGATTGTCCTGGGACAAGATCTACTGCTTCCGTTTCTGCTTTGGCGAGATCTTCTTCTTTGCCTTTTTCTGGCGCCTTTGCCTCCATTGTTTGCGCGAGGTTGCTTGCCGGAGCTTTTCGTGCTTTCACAAACACCTTTCTTACCTCGGCTTGGTCTATGAAGACCTCTGCATCTCCATCCTTGGTGGCGAATGTGACAGTCAAGTACTTCACATCAGGGCGAATGTGCAGGTTCCCCTGTGTCTGCCTTCCAAGGATGGCGTTGTACGAGGACGGGACGTCCATGACGATGAACCTCGCCATTGTGGAGGCGTACAACTCAGCTGCTCCGTCTACCGAAGTCCCTCTCATCATCAGTGGGAGGTCGATCCATCCGAGAATGGGCAGTTCGGATGGTCCAACCCCAAAAGTGGGCGAGGTGACAGGCTTTAGTTCGCTGCTGGAGATGCCCAAGCTCGGCAGCAGGTGCGAGAATAGGACGTCAGCATTTGAGCCATCATCAAGCAACACTCTTTTGACGTCCCAGTTCCCTATTCTCGCCATAATCAGCAGCGGATCGTCGTGGGGGAAGACGACGGTGGAGCCATCTTTGCGAGCCAGCTTCTTTGATGGACTTTGATACTCCATGACTGCAATTTCTCTGGCTTTCCGCTTTCTTTCCGAGGATGGGAGCCCCGTGGTGATGGTTTGGATAACCCCTGAAGGAGGTGGAGGGCGCCTTTTTGGACTTCTATTTCTCCGCCTGTCGGAGTCGTAATCCTCGTCTTCGGCCCTTTCTTCCTCCTCTTTTCTTCTCTTTGGGGAAGGCATCCGCAGGTACTTCCGAAGTTGGCCTTGTTTTATCAGCGACTCTATGTACTTCTTCAGCTGGAAGCAGTCTTCGGTGTCATGACCGTGGTCGCGATGAAACTGGCAGAACTTCTTGGCATTCTTTTTGTTATCGGCGGTCATGGCCCTTGGCCGCCGAATCTGCGTCCCTTGCCTTTCCAGCGCCATGAGGATGCTGGTCCGTGTGGTGCTCAGGGGCGTGAAACTTTGAGGTTTCCTTCCCCGCATCCTCCGAGGTCGTCCTGCCTGTTCCGTCGGATGCCGAGCTTGTTGATTGGACCCTTCGGCGCGGTGGTGATCGGACTTCGGCCCTGCCATTCTTAGCTCCTCGGCTGTCATGTGCTGTTCGGCCCTTCGGTAAAATTCTCCGAGGGTGTCCGGGGGGTCCTTTGAGAACTCGTAGAACAGCTGTGAGTCCCGCCGAAGGCCCCGTGTCATGGCAAGAATGCGGATTTCGGGCCGGAAGTCTGGGACGCTCAGGGCTTCCCTGTTGAATCTTTCGACATAGTCTCGGATGGTTTCTCCGTTCCTCTGCTCTATGTCGAACATCTGCACAGGCATCTTCGCCGTCGGCCTGCTCCCAATGAACTGCTGGGTGAAGGCTGTGGACAACTCCTGGAACTCAGTGATGGTCCCTGGAGGCAATGAATTGTACCACGCAGTTGCTGGCCCTGTGAGGGTGACTTCGAAGCATTTGCACATGGTAGCGTCATCAGCACCGTGCATTATCATGCTGCGTCTGTACTTCGTCAAGTGGGCCTGTGGATCTGTAAGGCCATCATAAATTTCCAGACGAGGTACTCTGAAGTTACCTGGCATAGCTGCCTCAACGACGGCCTGAATGAATGGGGAGTCATCTTCGCAGCATGTTCCAGAGAGTCTGGCCCAAACGGGTTTTCTGGCCACTTGTTTCTCCACTCTGTCCAGCCGTGCTAGTATCCTCTCCATAAGCACTGTGGCGCTAGGGCCTTCTTCAGGGAATGGAGATCGTCGGCGTCTCTTCGGGGAGTGAGTTCGGCGCTGAGGGGACAAGGAGCTCGCCTCAGGCGACGAACTGCTTCGCTGTGAGACTCTCGGTCGCTTGGACCCGGTTTGTCCCACAGGCGGTTTCCCGAGGGCTATATCTTCTGTGGATGATTCTTCGCGAGGGTCTCCACTCCCCAAACTGCGATGTGTAGACTTGGGACTCCTCTCCCGAGGGCGTGTCACTGAGGGGGGTCTCTGGGCCTGTGCTTGCTGTGGCCACCTTCGGCCGATCTGCTGTGTCACTTCAGACACGACCGAACGCTGAAAGTCCCTCAAGAAACTCATGGTGACTACCAGAGGGCGGTCTTCCTCGGGCGCAGAAGTCCCTGGGAGTGTTTGCTTAGCAACCGGTTGTATCTCAGGCGCAGACGGGGACCTCGGGAGTCCCTTGTCCTTAGAACGCCGAGTCTCAACGACGGCGATCTCAGAGCGGGTTCCCACAGACGGCGCCAAATGATGGCCAGGGGCCTCATCATTTAGAGTCATGATGACTGGAGGAGGGACTTCTGGGAGGAAGAACGCCTGGTGGATTGGATCGCCCAAAGGAGAGTGCCTGAAAGCTCAGAAACAAAGGGTTAGGAGGCCCCTGGAATGTGTTTCCGGGGGGGGAGCCTCCGACGCCCAAGTCAGTGGTGGCCGAGAGAAAGGCAGAGAAAATAGCACAAAGGGCTGAGGAGTTTTGCCTGGTAATGGGAGCCGTATTTCGCCAGCAGTATTTTCCCAACCAGCCTCCTGCCAAGTATTAATTCCTGGTATTTATAGGAGTGCCTAGCCCGTTCAGATCGCGACACGTGTTCGGTCGGATGTTCCTGAATTTCTGGGCATAGGAGACAGATAGCTGGTAGCAGGTTGCCTTGAGCCATGTGCTGAGACGGGCCATGATGTGATTCTGATGGCGTCAGCGTGGCAGTGCGCCTTTTGAGGCGGATTATGGCGTCTGCGAATGGATGTGTCAGAGGCTTCCTTAAATGCTTCCATAAATGCTCCTGCCGTACTCCCGAGGTCCCTGGGTGAGGTCGTCCTTAGGTACGGACAGAGCCTCTTCGGGAAACAAGCCCTCAGTTCGGGGGTTTCCAGTTTCAGGGAGTTCCGCCTTCGGGGATATCATGTTCGGCTCGCTATGTCTGGTGCCGCTTTTTCGAAGGCGATCTGTTCATAACCTTGGGGGGGGGCGAGTAGTGTCCTCAGGCTTTCCTGGCGTGCCGGGCTCGGAGCTCTTCGGCTATTTCCCGAGGTGCATGATCACACCTTTTCTCGGGTAGCGCCAGCTTCTTCTGGCCATTCTTGTGGCAGGGAGTTCGGCCAGATAGAGGCGATAGCGTTTGGCTATCATGCGTGTCAAGGCATGTCTGAGGGTGGCGTGTCTGGACGTGTACGAGGACAGCGTGTCAGGGGCTCCTTAACCATTTTTGTCGTATTCTCGAGATCCCTTTGGTAAAAAAGACCTTTTTGGAACAAGAAGGTTTTTATCCGAGGTCACTTCAATCATCCACGAGTCCCCTCGGTGCAGATGATCTCTTTTGGGGGTATCTTCCCCTGCCGGAGGTGGTGAGTCTTCTCCATTTGAAACCGGTTAGGTCATCTTACCGAGGGTGGTGGCACTTCATATTCCCGAGGTCGGTACTGTCACTTCGGGGGGCAATGATGGATCACCAAGATTGAATGGCTGAGGCGTCTACCTTCCCGAGGTTGGTACTCTGTCCCTCGGGGATGATGCCCACCCTCACCGAGGGTAGGGCTCTGCCCTAGCTCATGGGTTCGAAAGGCAACAGTGCTTCGGCTATCACATGCCCTATCTCGGAAAGTCGAAGTGGAGACTTTGACTTGTGAAATCTTTGGGGGCACCTTGTAGGGCCCATAGTAGGACATTGTGTTGGGGACATTTTGACACCGAAGGTGTGTCTTATCAGCCAAGGTAGCCCATAGGTGTTACTCCCTGCCCCCTAGTTGGTCCCTTGGTGTCTTTGAGGCGATAGCCGAAAAGCTATCACCCTTCCAACCCGTAAGCTCGGACAAAGCACCACCCTCAAAAAAGTGGAGCACCTCCCTTGGAAAATTGAGCATCAACCACAAGGAATGCGAGCACAGACTTCGGAAAAAATGGGGTCTGCCCCTTGATTTTCTGACCTTGGCGATCCATCATCACCCCTGGAAGTGATAGTACCAACTTCGGGAGTACTGTGCATCGCCATCCTCGGTAAGGTGATCAAACCGGCTTCGGAAGGAAAAAGGCTCACCACCTTTGTGATGCCCAGAGACATCTTCGCTGGAAGACATAATGACTTCTGGGAGGACTTCCTGCGAAGAAGAGCGTGTGGAGTTGAGGTTTCCCAGGGGAGTGTGCCTGAAAAGCTCAGAAGAGGGGGTCAGGAGGTCCCCGGGGTGTGTTTCCGGGGAGGAGCCTCCGACGCCCAAGTCAGTGTCCTGAAAGAAAATAAGGGAGGAGCACTGAAAAGTAGAAAGGCCTTGCCTGTTTGTGTTTTCTCAAGGAGAGGAGTCTGCTCAAAGATCGATCCTTTGCCCAGGTTTATTTCATGGTATTTATAGGAGTATTCAGCCCGTTCAGATCATGACACGTGTTCGGTCAGATCTTTCCTGAATTTCTGGGCGTATGGGACAAGTAGCCGGTGGCAGGTTTCTTGAGCGTTGAACCGAGACAGGTCATGATGGGACCTGGATGGCATCGGTGTGTCAGACCGCCGTTTGGGGCGGCCTGTAACGTCTGTGGGCGACATGTCAGAGGCTCCTCTGGCGTGGACGATGCCCCTTCGGGAAATATGCCCGTAGTTCGGGGAGTTCCCTGATTCAAGGTTTCACCTTCAGGGAGATCCTCCTCGGCTTGCAATAGCTGATTCTCCATCTCCGAAGGCCATCTGTTTAGTACCTCGGGGGGGCTAATAATACCCTCGCGTTCCCTGACACTCCGAGTTCGGGTCAGATAGAAGCGATAGCCCTTCGGCTATCACATGCCCCCCTTTGGAAAGCCGAAGTGGAGACTTCAGTTTGTAGTCTTTCCGAGGATGCTCTTTGGGAGTTTTTAGGGAGTAAAGCCTATGCCGAAGGTACACCTTTTGCCCGAAGATATGGGCTATTCGG
>SMDT01002237.1:0-46819 GCA_005392925.1 Aquilaria sinensis | reverse complement strand
GTAAAAACCACCCTTCGGGACCGGGTGGAGTTTGTAGTATTGCATGAAGAAGAGGAAGTGGGGGTTTATGCCGAACACCCCGCACATGCAGAGGAAAGCATTAAAGTAAGAGTAAGAATTTGGGGGGAGTTGGTTCACGGCAATGCCGTGGAATTTGCAGAATTCGCATATCATGCGATGAGGGGGATACCGAAGACCGGCTTTCAGCTGAGCTCGGTAAACGGTAACCTCCCCCGAAGAAGCTGCGTAACCATAAGATCCCGGGAGAGGTAACCTCGGTGTGATATAAGAAGGGAGGTAGTACTTGGCCACCCACTTTTTCATCTTTTCCAAAGTAGTGGAACAAGGATAAGCTTCAAGGGAAGCAAGGTTTGCAGAAAGAGGGCGCACAGTCATCAATGGAGTCGGACTTAATGGAGTCAGATTTGACATTTTTCAAAAAATAAGAAAAAGAGAGATGACTTTGGGAGAAATAGAGGAACAACGACAAACCACAAAAAGGGAACACCCACCAAAGACTTTGCTAAAACCTGGGCTGCGAAGCACCGCTGCAAGGAATCGCTGGAGGTCACTCCGCCGTAAGAACCGCCGCCGGAAAAAGAAAAAGGGCAAGAAAAGGCTCTAGAACAGACGAGAGCTAAAACAAAAGAGTAAGACAAAATGGGACGGAAGGTGCTTATATAGACCGAAGAAGGATAAGTGAAACGTCGTCATAATCATCCTTTGAAGATGAAACCACCTCATTATTACTCCTTGAAGGCGAAGAGGTGCAGTTGACGTAACCAGCATAACTGTTTCACCATCCAACAGCGTCCACGTGTCACACAGCGCGAAGAACCAGGGCACGTCCCTCTAACATCGCGAAAACCCAGGCACGGTTACCCATGACTGACACGCCTGGCCAAAGGACGCGATGATTCACAGACCCGCGGCAGAAAAAGCAAAAAGAAAAAAGTAACGTACATTCCGAGGACATCCAGAAAACTAGAAGGGGGTACCTCGGCTCCGAGGAGACGACTTCTGAAGCGAGGCAACTTTCCAAGAAAAGTTTCAGCCACCAGATCGGCAAAGGGACCTCCTCGAAAACATAGCCGAAGCACCCGCTCCGGCTCTCCAGGAGGGGGCATGTGATAGCCGAGGTGCCCATCACTGGCCGAGCTCCCAAACTTGACGGAGTACCGACTTCGGCAGAGGGAAACTGCCAGCCGAGGTCAGAAGGATAAACGATCCCCCTGGCCTAATGTAGGGAATTCGCTTCCTTAGCGAATGGTAGGACCAACCTCGGTAGAGCGATCGGACCCTCTTCAGAAACAGAAGTACCCCTCGGAGGAACCATCCTTGGGGAATATATTCCCCGAGATGTTAGAGTAACCTCAGAAGGTACGAACAAAGCATTTAAGGAGCCTCTGATACCTCTCCATAAAGTCATCCCCCAAGTACATTCTGACACGCTATCACTGGGGCACGCCATCAGAGGGACACCTCGATACGGCACCCTCGGAATGCCTAGGCTGTCAGCTTAGTGACTTTTGCTGAGATAAGCATCCTGATAGCCAAAGGCTATTGCCTCCTCGGTAGTAACTCCCTGCCAGAATATTGGCCGAGGAGTCTGACGTCACCCAAGAGAGGATCTTCTTACTGACCTCGGAAGGTGCGAAGTCAAACACTATGAGCTCGAGACTTCGGTTAGCTCGTCAGGAATTCCGAGGATAACACCATATCCATCGAGGGGCCAAACTGACCGTCTTCGGGTAAGAAAGCCATCTCTCTGTAGCAAAGAAGAATCTCGGGAAGTGGGGACCCACGGGAAGAGTCCCCGACAGATAACTTGCCCGTCGGAGCACGGCTGGCGGAAAGAGCGAGGTCTGAATGACCCGAAGTCCCGTCCAGAAGAAGTTTGTCGCCAGAGGCAAGGTCCCCCTCACCTCGGTACCGAAGTCGCTCCCCGAAGAGACGGCAACAGTCCTTTTACCCAAGAACCTCCAAGCACCAGGAAGAGGAGCCCAGTGTCACGCTCCTCCTGGAGAAAGTCTTGGCAAGACTGGAGAGAGTGGAACAGCAGGTGGCACGCAAGCCTGTTTAGGCCAGGCTGACTGAAACCGTCTCTGGAGATGAAACTCCTTTCGCTCGAACAGTGGTCGAGGCGGCCATGCCAAGTGACTTCAGGCTACCTCGGCTAGAGACCTATGAGGGTCGGACTGATCCCCAGGCCCACCTAACAAAGTACAAACGCAGCATGGTGCTACATGGGGCTGATGATGCTACACTCTGCAAGTGCTTTGAAGTCACCCTCGCAGGACCAGCAACTGCCTGGTACAATTCCCTGCCTCCCGGAAACATCAGGGGGTTCCAGGAGCTGTCCACAGCGTTCACCCAACAGTTCATTGGGAGCAAGCCGACGGCGAAGATGCCCGTCCAGATGTTTGACATAGCACAAAGAAACGGGGAGACCATCCGTGACTATGTCAAGAGGTTCAACAGAGAGGCCCTCAGTGTTCCGGACTTTCGTCCCGAAATCCGCATCCTCGCCATGACGAGGGGCCTCCGGAGGGATTCGCACTTGTTTTATGAATTCTCCAAAGATCCCCCGGACACGCTGGGAGAATTCTACCGAAGGGCTGAACAACATATGACAGCCGAAGAGCTGAGAATGACCGGACCAAAGGCTGACCATATTCACGCTCGTGGCGAAGGGTCCAGCCAGCAAGCCCGGTGTCCAACGGAACAGTTAGGCCGACCTCGGAGAATGCGAGTAGGAGGAAGGAAGCCCCAAAACTTTACACCTCTGAGCACCACGAGGGCTAACGTCCTCATGGCGTTGGAAAAACAGGGGGCTCAAATCCAACGACCGAGGGGCATGACTGCTGACAACAGAAGGAACATGAAGAAGTTCTGTCAGTTCCACCGTGATCACGGTCATGACACCGAAGACTGCTTTCAGTTGAAAAAGTACATTGAATCACTGATAAAGCAGGGCCAGCTTCGGCGTTATTTGAGAATACCTTCCCCGAAAGGGAAAAAAGAGGAAGAAGGAAAGCCCGATGACGAGGATTACGATTCAGACAGGCGAAGGAACCGAAGTCCGAGAAGGCGTCCTCCACCTTCGGCAGGAGTAATACAGACGATCACAACCGGGCTTCCATCCTCGGAAAGGAAAAGAAGGGCCAGAGAGATAGCGGTGATGGAATATCAGAGCCCGATGAAAAAATTGGCCCGCGAGGATGGCTCCACCATCGTATTCCCTCATGACGATCCATTGCTAATAATGGCAAGGATAGGAAACTGGGACGTCAAGAGGGTACTGCTGGACGATGGGTCAAACGCAGACGTCTTGTTCTCACATTTGCTGCCAAGCTTGAGCGTATCCAGGAGTGACCTCAAGACTGTTACTTCACCCACGTTCGGCGTAGGACCATCTGAGCTACCTGTCCTCGGGTGGATCGACCTCCCCTTGATGATGAAAGGAACTTCGGAGAAAGGAACTGCTGAGTTGTTCGCCTCTACCATGGCAAGGTTCATAGTCATGGACGTTCCTTCGTCATACAACGCCATCCTCGGCAGACAGACACAGGGAAATTTGCACATTCGCCCTGATGTAAAGTACTTGACCGTCACCTTCGCCACCAAAGAAGGAGACGCAAAGATCTTCATTGATCAAGGCGAGGTGAGAAAGGTGTTCGTCAGAGCACGAAAGGCTCCAGCAAGCAACTTAGCACATGCTGTAGAAGCAAAAGAGCTGGAAAGGGGCGAGGCAGAAGATCCCACAAAAGCGGAAACAGAAGAAGTAGAGCTTGTCCCAGGCCATAGTACCCGAATAGGGAAAAGCATGGCCGAAGGAGACAAGGAAAAACTTGTATCTTTTCTGCTTGCAAATAAAGATCTGTTCGCCTACTCGCCGAAGGACATGCCAGGGGTAAACCCTCGCGTAATCCAGCATAGCCTCAAAGCGAGTCCGGAAATAAAACCTGTCCGGCAAAAGAAACGGAGCATCTCAGCTCACAAAAGTGACTTCATCAAAACCGAAGTTTAGCATCTGATAGACGCTAGCGTTATCCGGGAGGTAAACTACCCCGAATGGCTAAGCAACGTAGTAATTGCCACAAAAGAAGGAAGTAGTAAGCTGTGGATGTGCATCGACTTCAGAAATTTGAACGATGCTTGCCCGAAAGATTCATATCCTCTTCCGCTAATAGACCAACTGGTAGACTCAACTGCCGAGTATGGGCTCCTAAGTTTCCTGGACGGTTTCAGTGGGTATCATCAGATAAGGATGGACCCCGAAGATGAAGAGAAGACTGCCTTCATCACCGAAGGAGGAACATATTGCTATATCAGGATGCCCTTCGGACTCAAAAATGCAGGAGCCACCTACCAGAGGCTGATGAACAAGGTCTTCAAAGACCAAATGGGGAGGAACATGGAGGTGTATGTTGATGATATGATAGTCAAAAGCAAACTGCCTGGCTACCACGTTGCAGATTTAGAGGAAACCTTCCAAAAACTCAGAGCCTTCAGGATCCGCCTTAATCCTGAGAAATGCATCTTCGACGTGACCTCGGGAAAGTTCCTTGGGTACATGGTATCCGAAAGAGGCATCGATGCTAACCCCGAGAAGATTAAGGCTCTGCTTGAATTCCGAACTCCTGCCACAGTCAAAGACGTGCAAAGACTCACCGGAAGAATAACCTCTCTGAGCAGGTTTATTTCCAGGTACGGAGATAGGTGTCGACCCTTCTTCAAAGTCCTCACAAAGGCAGCAAAGATGGAAGGCGACCTCGGAAGGAATGGTCATCCTTGGGATGAAGATTGCCAAAAAGCCTGGGAAGAACTCAAAGTCTACTTGGCCAGCCTGCCGACCCTGCGGCAACCTCGGGAGGGAGAGCCCCTCGTATTATACCTCGCCGTCACGAAAAAAGCTGTGAGCTCGGTCCTCGTGAAAGAAGAAGGGCCAAAGCAATGGCCGGTCTACTATGTCAGCAAGTCCCTGCATGGCGCCGAAGTCAGGTACCCTTTGCTTCAAAAAGCTATATATGCCTTGGTAGTTGCAGGAAGGAGGCTACGGCCATACTTTCAGGCTCACCCCATTATCGTCCGAAGTACCCTGCCTCTACGGGATGTTATGAGGAAAGTGGATCATTCGGGAAGGCTTTCCAAGTGGTGTATAGAGCTTGGCGAACACGACATCACGTATGAACCCCGGAAAGCTATAAAAGCTCAAGCTTTGGCAGACTTCATCGCCGAAGTACCAAACACCGAGGAGGGACATTCATTTTCGGGCGAAGACGAGCCAGAATGGACGTTATATGTTGACGGGGCCTCAGGATCCGAACACCAGGGAGCTGGAGTGATTATCAGAGGCCCCGAAGGCCTAGAAGTAATGAAGGCCATCAAGTTCAGTTTCAACGCCACCAACAACATGGCCGAGTATGAGGCCCTCATAGCAGGATTACGCCTGGCCAGAAAAATTGGCGTGAGAAACTTGAAAGCCCATAGTGATTCCCAGCTGGTGGTCCGGCAGATGGCAGGGGACTATGGCGCTAAAGACCCGACCTTGGTGAAATACCATGAGTTGGTAACAAAGCTTATTCGGGAGTTCGACGTCATGAAAATCGAGAACGTACCCCGACGAGAAAATGCTGAGGCAGACTGTTTGGCGAAGTCCAAAACTTGCACCGAAGTGCTAAGCCACCCCAGCGTCGCGGTGTTAAGCATAGCGACCTCGGGGAAAGGATGGAAAGAACCAATCAAAACGTATCTCGCAACCAACACACTCCCCGAAGACCCCAGCGAAGCCGCAAAAGTGCGAAGGCGCTTCGGACGTTTCTTCTTAATTGGAGAAGAACTATATCAGCAAGGATATGCAAATCCACTACAGAGGTGTGTTAGTGAAGAGGATACTGAAATGATCCTCGAAGAAGTTCAAGAAGGTGCCTGTGGTTCGCACATCGGAACCGACGCCCTGGCAGCAGTGATACTTCGCCAAGGATACTGAAATGATCCTCGAAGAAGTTCACGAAGGTGCCTGTGGTTCGCACATCGGAACCGACGCCCTAGTAGCAGTGATACTTCGCCAAGGATACTTCTGGCCTACCCTGAGAAAGGACGCCAAGCAGTTCGTCCGGAAATGTGGTAGTTGCCAGAGACATGCGAACATCCAAAGAACACCCTCGGAATTCGTGACTGCGGCAGACTATCCTTGGCCCTTCGCAGTTTGGGACATAGATCTCATTGGGCCACTCCCAACAGCGCCTGGAGGCGTAAAGTTCTGCGTAGTAGCAGTAGACTATTTCTCTAAGTGGGTCGAGGCAGAACCTCTGACAACTATCTCGGCAAAAGAAGTGCAGAAGTTCGTATGGAAAAACATCGTATGCAGATTTGGCATACCGAGGGTACTCGTAGCGGACAATGGATCCCAGTTCATAGACAAAGGATTCCAAGAGTTCATTAGCGACCTCGGGACAAAAATGCACTTCGCCCCAGTAGCTCACCCCCAAAGTAATGGGCAGGTGGAAGTATCTAACAGGACCATAAAAGATGGTCTGAAAAAGAGATTGGGAGAAGCAAAAGGGAAATGGCCAGGAGAACTCCAAAGCGTGTTATGGAGCTACCGAACAACACCCCGAAGAGCCACAGGGGAAACGCCTTTTTCACTCGTCTTCGGTACAGAGGCCATCATCCCTGTCGAAGTAGTACAACCGTCAATACGAGTCCAAGTGTTCGATGAAAAAGGAAATGACCTCGGCCTGAGAACCAAGCTCGACCTCGTCAGTGAACACAGAGAAGTAGCCGAGCTGAGAAGAAAAGCTTTCCAGCAAAGAGTGGCAGCAGCCATAAACCTACGCGCCAGGCCAAAAGGAATAAAGAAGGGAGACCTCGTTCTCCGAAAGGCTGAATTTGCACCCCGAAAGCCGTCCCACGGGGTACTTCGCGCAAATTGGGAAGGACCCTACCTGGTACTTGCCGAAGTACGAAAAGGAGTTTATAAGCTCGGTGATGCCGAAGGCATAGAATTAAAAAATACTTGGCACTCAGAGGCCTTGAAAAAATTCTATGCCTAAAAAGTTCGGTGGGAAAGTTGTATTGCACAAGTTGGAAAAATTTGTCTAAGTAAAAAGTTCTGAAGAAGTACAAAACAAGAGTCTCACGAAAGCAATCGCCGAGGAAAGCAAAAGTAAGTTTTTCCAAAGTCTCTTGAGCGAATATGTTCGGGACAAAGGAAAGCAAGAGTATGGTTTTCCGGTTTTCCGAAGTATCTTGAGCGAATATGTTCGGGACAAAGGAAAGCAAGAGTATGGTTTTCCGAAGTCTCTTGAGCGAATATGTTCGGGACAAAGGAAAGCAAAAGTATGGTTTTCCGAAGTCTCTTGAGCGAATTATGTTCGGGACAGAAGGAAACAAAGGAATCTGGCAAAAAATACTTAGCCAAATTTTTATCTATTGAGCCAAAGAGTGCTTACAGAGAAGAAAGTTGCTGAAAGACTACAAAAAAGAAGAAGAAAATGAAGACAAAAGGCCCTAGTACTAAGGAACCTCGGCGTCTTGAGAACTGCCAGCCTCTGTGCTTTTGTCAGCAGCCTTCGGCGCCGGGAGAGAAGGAGGCAGTTTCAAGTGCTCGATCTTGGACCAAGTCCACCGAGGCTCCTTGGGGATGTTCATGCCTTCCAGGAAGGAGAGGTCAAAATCTGGGAACTTCTGCAGAATTTGGTGCCGAGCAAGACAGAAGCCGTCTTGAAAGCCCAACTTCGTCATATCATCGGACTCCCGCTTCTTGACCGCCAAATCCGCGTAATCCTTCTCCAAATCCTTGAACTTTCTCTTCAATGCCTTCATCTTCTTCTTCTCTTCTGAAGGCTTCTTCAGAGATGCGACCTCGGCTTCGAGCTGGGCCTTTTCCTCGAGCGTCTTCGCAAGGATTGCGTCACTTTCTGACTTATCCTTTTGAATCGTTTCTACGATCGAAGTTAGCTCCGCCATCCGAGAGCCGATGTCGGAAAGTTTCTGGGAGGTGCCTTTCTCAAGTTCCTCTTTCTCTTTTATGAACCCCTCCCGAAGTTCAGCAATTTCCTTCTCTGAAGACTGCTTCAGCTGAGCATTGTCGGCAGCCAACGCCGAACACTGGGCCTTCGTCTTGGTGTAAAGGTCCTAGAGTGACGCCCTCCTTTCTGACTCTCGCGCCACCCGAACACGGAGCAACCCGGCATACCCCATCAGCTGCAAAAAAAGCAAACAAAGGGAAAATGATGCTAAGTAAAAAGCAAAGGCGAAATTGGCACTGAGGAAACAGTGAAGCGTACCTGGGCGGCATGTTCAGTGAGTTTGGCGGCCAAAGAGTTGTCGCCTGGGTAAGCCGCCGTAAGGGCCTTGTAAGAGGCCTCAGTAAGCACCCCTTTGCACACCTGCCTGGCCATCTCGGGACAGTCCTCGGAGTACATATTCATGTCCTCCGTGAACGTCCAGAAGGGCTCCTTCGGAACTTTCCCTGCTGGGACTTTGGCATCCCGAAGGGCCCTCTTGCGGGCGTGTTCGCCAACCCAGTCAGGAGCGGCCACCTCCGCTGCACAACAAGGCAGAAAAATTGGTTAAGGCCAGAAAACCCTTAAGGATTTACAAAAGAAAAAAAAAGGTTCTTCGACAAAGTACAAACCTGCTGGCACCTCGGTAACGTCGTCGTCAAGAATCGACGTCGCCTCAGTAGAGATCCCCTTGCCTTTTATTTGGCGCCGTTCCTCGGCAGAAGGGGTCTCCTCCCCATCGCCCTCCAGAAGAGCATGCAAAGGCGTGGGGCTTTGAGGAAGGACGTCGGAAGAAGGGGCGTCGACAGAAGGAAGCTCGGGCAAAGGGGCAGCAGGGTCTTCGGGCTCCTCGCCTACCTCCTCCGGAATTTGCGGAAGAGAGGAAGGAGCAGCTTTCTTTGCCCATTTGGAAGGAGGGCCGGCCGAAGTCTGCTTCCGCCTCCGAGAGGCGGCCTTCTTTGTCTGTTCGCCCCTCTCGGCCTGCCCGGTAAAAAGAGCCTTGTTGAAGGCAGCCGCGTCGTCGCCCATCTCTGAAAAAAGAAAATCAGAAGATCAGTGTAAGTCCAAGATGAAGTTATGAAGGGAAAAATGAGAAAGTAACTTACTCTCATAAAAAGACTCATAAGTCTCATTCCCCCGAAGGAGTTTCACGAGCCAGGAGTCCTTCCCCGAAGAAGCCGGTTTCGGCATGTTGAGGTCTGTCTCATGCTCCTTTACCACCTTGAGTTCCCGAAGGACCTCTTCGGTCATGAGCCTCCAGTTGATCGGAAAGGGGTAAAGGGCACGAGGAGAGACCTCGGCAGCCCAGTCAGAGACGGCCCGGATGCGCCTGTCGAAGTCCTCAAAGATAGGTGCTACGTCGGCGTCTAGCAGTATCTTCGGGTCAACAACATCCATCTTGAGCCTCCCCTGAGCCCACTTGGTCGGGACGTGCGACCAAGCCTCCGACTTCTTCAGGAAAAAGAATTTTTGTTGCCACCCTCGCCAGCTGTCTTTGGTGGCGAAGGTGAACGTATACTTTTTGCTCCCGGATCCCCGAGGTAGCATAAAGTAGAAGCCACCCTTCGGGACCACGAAGAGCTTGTAGTACTGAAGAAAAACTACAAAGTGAGGTTTTATTTTGAAAACGCCGCACATACAGAGGAAGGCGTTGAAATAGCAGTACGAGTTCAGTGGGAGTTGGTTAATGGCAATGCCATGGAAGTTGCAGAACGCGCTAACCATCTCCGGGGGGGGATACCGAAGTCCGACCTTCAGTTGGGCTCGGAAAACGGTGATTTCATCACTTCGGTTGGAAAAAGGAAATTGGTCAGGACGGGGCAACCTCGTCACAGAGTAAGAGGGTAAGAAAAACTTTTTCTTCCACTTCGCTAGTTTTGCCGGAGTAGTGCAGCAAGGGTGAGAAAGAAGAGGTTGCCAACTCTCGGGAACAGGCATGATGAAAATGAGTTCGGGAAAAACAACGAAAATGAGTTCGGGAAAAACAACGAAAACGAGTTCGGGAAAAACAAAGAAGAAGCTTTGAAAAAAGCAAAAGGACTAAAACCCACCAAAGGTCTTGCCGAAATCTGGATTTCTGGAAGCCGTCGTGAAAAGTGGGCGGAAAAACGCCTGAAAAAGGAGAACCGCCGCGGAAAATCGGGAGAGAATTAGAAGGCAGAAGAAAGCAAAAGCAGAAGCAAAAAGAGGGTTATGACAGGGCTGGTATATATAGGCCGAGAAGGCCAGGTGAACCGTCGTCATTAGTACCCCTCGGAAGGCGAAGCGTCGCCATAACTGCTAAATGCGCCTGAAAAGTCGCGCCTGCCGTACTCAGTGCATTCCCACCCAATAATAGTGTGCCATGTGTCGGTCATCGCGCAGCAAACGTGCCACGTGTCGTCCATCACGTCGAGCACGCCCTCTGACACCATTTGGTCTAGAGGCGCCGCCCTAGACTGACTCTGCTGGACACAGGATGCAACGCATGAGCAGACCTATAAAGGCAAAAAAGTAGGTTACCTCGAAGACACCAAAAGACAGCCTGTGACTTCGGGCAAAAGGTCTATCTTCGGTACAAGGTTATCCTATTTTCCCTCGCCATGAGGACACCAAGAGACAGCCTGTGACTTCGGGCAGAAGGTGTATCTTCGGCACAGGGACAGCCTATCTTCTCGCACCTCGAGGACACAAAAAGGGCTGCCCATCGCTTTAGGCAGAAGAAGGCGTCTTCGGCGCAGATATCACAACCACAGGACCCGAAAACCGATGAACCGAAGTTTCTCATTTTCAACTTTTCGGAGGGGGGCCTGTGATAGCGAAAGGCTATTGCCTCCTCGGTAGTAACTCCCTGCCAGAATATTGGCCGAGGAGTCTGACGTCACCCAAGAGAGGATCTTTTTACTGACCTCGGAAGGTGCGAAGTCAAACACTATGAGCTCGAGACTTCGGTTAGCTCGTCAGGAATTCCGAGGATAACACCGTCTCCATCGAGGGGCCAAACTGACCGTCTTCGGGTAAGAAAGCCATCTCTCTGAAGCAAGGAAGAATCTCCCCGAAGGCAGAAGCCCCGAAGAGGATCTTCCCCGAACAAGAAACACCTGAACAAGGGAATCACCGGACTATGGGTATAAATCCCGAAGAAGGTGTTCATCAAAGGAACACCCAGAACTATGGGATAGATCCCGAAGGAGGTGCTCGCACCAAAAGACGGATGGAATCCGAAGAGGGTGCACGCACCAAAGGGCGACCTCGCCCAGGGGACCTCGGGAGTACGATATAAGCATTTAAGGAGCCTCTGACATGTCGCCCACAAGCCCTACACGTCACATCAGAACGGCAAACTGACACGCCGCACCCGCCCCAGTCTTGACACAACCTGTCCGGGTCTAGGGCTAAAGGAGGCTGCAAACGGCTGCCTGTCCCCTAGGTCCAAAAGTACAGATCAAATCCGACCGAACACGTGTCATGATCTGAACGGACCAGCTACTCCTATAAATACTAGGAAATGGGACTGGGCAAAGGATGGGCATTTTTCCTCCCTCTGAGAAAACACAAAACAGGCAAGACACTTGATCCCTTAGTGTTCTTCCTCCACTTTCACTCAGAAAACTGACTTGGGCGTCGGAGGGTCCTCCCCGGAAAAGCAAACCGGGGACCTCCTAACCTCTTCTTTGAGCTTTTCAGGCACACCCAGCTGGGAAACCAGAGCTCCAGGCGCTCGCCTCCTCAGGAAGTCTCCCCACCTGTCAACATGACAACAAACGAAGATGCCTCGGGGCATCAGATGTTCTGGCAGAAAAATCATATCTTGAGTTAAACAGATTAGAATTGAGTTATTCTTGATTCATTAGAAACCTAACATCTGGAGCTACAAATCACATGAAGACCATGAAATCCAGTTTGCACGTTAAGGAGGTCCCATTTACCTTCAAAGGCGTGATTTGTGAGTTATTGCTGGTTCAGAAGCAGTTGCGGTATTTTGGGCACATCTTTGGATTTTGTCTGTTTTGTGTGGTTCAGGTGTCATTTCAAAGCTAAGAAAGAGATATGCAGCTTTCATGCTTTTAATTTTGAGAAATCATGGTTGCATCAAGTTCAAATTTTAGTTTGAAGTTGAAGACAAAAGCAAGAACCATCCGAGAAGACTTTTTTGGGGTTTTTCTGGCCAATCTTGTGTTGTAACGTATTTTATTTTATTTTCCTATTTATTTACATTATTTAGGATGTTATTTAGGCCATGGAAGTGATTCAGGTCACTTAGGATAAATGGAATTCACTACACACCTTAAACATGTGTTAAAAGGGTATAGGAATCCTAGTTTGACTAGGTTTTTTTGAGTCCTTTGTAACTAGGTTTCCTAGGTGACTTGGGCTACGAATTTTGCTTAGTCTTTTACCCTAGTTTAGGCCTATAAATAGGCACATATTTTGGTTGTAAAAGGTAGCCTTGACATGAAATAAAATTGCTACTTTGGAGAGAATTTCTCTTCGGTTCTTTGTGGACTACCTTGGTGCACAAGTGTGCTTGTGTTCTTGGTGTTCTTATACTTCTCGTTTCTAGTCACAGGTTGATTAGGGGTGGGGTCTTAAAATCCAATCTCTTTGATTTCTTGTGGAGCTTGAAAAACATCTTGGGCGCTTTTCATGGTCTTTATACCATCGGTTTTCGCATCACTGAGTAAGGAACGAAAAGCAAACAACAGCATAGAAAATTCCTAAGTATTAAAGGGTAGGAGTTTACCTGGGCAGCCTGCTCACTCATCCTCATGGCGAGGATCTCCTCATTCAGACACTCCTCAGTAAGAGACTGAAAAGTGGCGTGTGTGATGACACCCGTCGCCATCTAAGAAGCCATCGTTTGGCTATCCTCGGAGAACAAGTTCATGTCTTCCGTGAAGGTCTAGAAAGGCTCCATCAGAACCTTCCCCTTCAGGATCTTGGCATCTCGAAGGGCCCTCTTTCGGGTGTGATCTTCCACCCAGGGAGCCTGCATTGCTTCACCTGCAAAATCATGTCGAAGCTCCATCAGTACGTTATCCCTTAGCCATTCATCTGTAAGGTCTAAAATACCAAATATTCCCAAACTCATAGAAGAATGGCTAAAGGACAAACCTAGTGGAAGCTCGGTGTCATCACCCTCGGAGTCAGTGACCTCGAGGACCTCGGTGGGATTGTGTTTGCATTTTCTCCTTTGGCGCACCTCAATCTCCTTAACCGAAAACCCCCCAATCGAGGTCCCTAAGTTCTCCGCCACAGTATTTGGACTTAGGGGAGATGAACAGATGGCGGTCTCCGAAGGCGGGTCCGCCTGAACGGGGGTCTGATCTATAGCCCCCACTTCATCCTTGGGGGGCGAGGGAAGGGTGTCTTCCTTATTCTTCTTCGACCTCGGGGCTGAAGATGGTCCCCCTAGTGCCTTCTTCCTCTTTGCGATTGCCTTCTTCCTCTGCTGTTCTCCCCTCTCGGCCTGACCGAGGAAGAGAGACTTCTAGAAGACAATAGATTTTTCACCCATCTCTGCAAAAAGAAGAACATCAGTGTAAGTACAGAATGAGATATATGAAAAATCTGGGAAGCAACTTACTCTCTTGAAGGCCCTGATACGTGAGTTCACCCCGAAGGAGCATTACCAACCACGCCTTCTTCCCGTCGAAAGGAGGCTTTGGCATGTTGAGGTTGGTAACGTGTTCCTTGATCACCCCTAGCTCCCGAAGGACCTCTTCATTCCTAAGGTTCCATCTAATAGGAAAGGGGTACAAAGAACTCGGAGGGACATCATGATCCCAGTCCGAGATAGCCCAAATGCGGCTGTCGAACTCCTCCAACTGGGCTTCTAACTCTAAGGTTAGCAGTTTCCGGGGATTGACTATGTCTATATCCAAAGTCCCCCAAGCCCACTTGGTTGGCACGTGCTTCCACTACTCAGCCACCTTCAGAAAGAAAAACTTCTTCTATCACCCTTGCCAGTTGTCCTTCGTCCCGAAAGTGAACGTGTACTTCCTATTACTAGATCCCCGGGGAAGTAAGAAGTAGAACCCACCCTTCGGGATGGGGTGCAGTTTGTAGTATTGCATGAAGAAGATGAAGTGAGGCTCCATCTTGAAGACCCCACACATGTAGAGGAAGGTGTTGAAGTAAGAATACAAGTTTGGAGGAAGTTGATTCACGACTATGCCATGGAATTGGTAGAACTTGCAAACCATCTTTGATGAAGGATACTGAAGTCTGGCCTTCAGTTGGGCCCAAAAGACGGTAACCTCATCTGAATGATTCATGTAACTAGGCATACCAGGACTAGGTAGACTAGTAACAGCGTAAGAGGGGAGAAAGAATTTAGCGATCCACTTCTCTAACTTCTCCGGAGTAGCACAACTTGGATGAGAGTTAAGAGGAAGCCAACTCTTGGGGATAGGTTGAACAGACATAAGCGGGACTAGAGTAGACATGTTCGGGAAAAGGAAGTCTAACCTCGGGAATGTGAAAAAGAATGGGGGAGACAAAAAAAAAACTGAAGAATGACTTCAGAAAGGAGACCCAGCTGGCTTGGAACAAGGAAAGTACTTCGTAAGACATCACAGGTAATGCTGAAAATAGCTCCGCCTCTAACGCCGCCACTGAAAAAGAAAGAGAGGAGGAAAATTTGAGAGAAAAAGATAGCAAAAGAACAGAAGTGTGAAAAAATTGAGGAGCAAGGGTTTATATAGGCCGAAGGAGGTAGGTGCAGCGTCGCCATAATGAACCCTCGAAAGTGAAGAGGCGTGATTGCGTAACAAATGCAACTGTTTGCCAGTCATCAGGTGACACGCGTCACCCAATGTGGGAAATGAGGGCATGCCTCTTGACAGCTGCCAGACCTAGGCAAGTATTTCCTGAGGAGACATGTCTATTTGTCCAAAAGATGTGATGATTCACTGTCAGGCAATAGAAAAATTAAAACCAAGAGACAAGCTCAAATACCGAAGATACAACTTTGGCTTTCTGATGGGGGCATGCGATAGCCAAAGGGCTATTACCCTTAGAATTCCTAGGTTGTCTGGTGAACACCACCCTCGAGAAAGACCAACACCACCCTCAGAAAGGATGAGTAACCAACCTCGGGAAAGAGAGGGCCCGCACTATCTTTGATCCCCTGACCTTGATGACCCACCACCGCCCTCGAGGAATAGCGGGACTGACCTCGTAAAGGTTGTGCACTGCCACCCTTCGAAAGGAAGACCCAACAAGTTCGGAAAAGAATATCGCCATCCCCGGTAAGGAATAATGTCTGCTAAAGGTGCCCCACTTTGCTGAAGGGGACCTCCTATTTCCAAGAAGCCATATACACCGAAGGGGTCTCATTCGCCGAAGAGGTCTCACGAAGACACGATAAAAATGGTTAAGGAGCCTCTGACACGGGGACCTCGCACACGCCCCTAACAGGAAGACCTCCCACATGGCCCTGACCTCTGGCCAGAACAAGCTAAGGGCTAGCAGAAGATACCTGTCTACGGAGGTACAGATCGCATCCGACTGAACACGTGTCATGATCTAAGTGGGTTGTGTCAAACGGCCCCCTTCCTACGCCCTCCTATAAATACCTGGGAGCAACCTTGGTAAGCAAGACACAGAACACTCTTTGCTCTTTTACTCTCCACTCTCTGCTCCTTACTTGCCAAATACTGAGTTGGGCGTCAGAGGCTCCTCCCTTGGAAAAACATTCCGGGGAGCTCCTAACCCTTGTTCTTGTGAGCATTTCAGGCACCCTCACGCCAGAAGTCTCTCCTCTAGGTCAGCATGTCATACAATAAGGATGCTGTCGGGCATCAATGAGCTTAAGTCATCCACTATGCCTTGGCCCATGACAGTCTTTTTTATTGTTCAGGTCCTCTTATTGCCTTTCGACAATCAAGCCAAAGCAATAACTCCACTTATACTAGCTCACCCTTGTGTATATAGCTAACAAATGAATAAACCTATCCATCTATTTACCCCCAGACGAGTTTCTTACTCTTTCCTTCCTTGCATGGTTACTTTCTCACACTAGCTATGCACTGCTTGCGAGTTCACTACGGCTACCTATCACATCTGCTTAGTGGTGGCTGCCTACTTCAACCACTAAACTGGCCAAGCAAACATCAAACTACTATTCTGGTGCACTAGGTCGACTCCTTATGGCAACATTTCCTACGTGCTACATAAGAACCATTGCACTTTTTTCACCTTTGGGCCATAGCCTACTCCTAAAGAAATATTCATGTTCTTTAGTCTCAGGTCAACTTTTGCACTATGGGCATGTTGCCCATGCTCCTACTAAGTTGGATGAGCCAACCTCCACCTCACAATCTAATGTCTCAAGCTCATTTAAAACTCTTTGGAAACTTGCTGTATCCTACACCATTTAAGAGTGCCCACCTCAAGCACTACTAGGCACCTTCCTAGGCTAGCTCAAAGGCCTTAGGGAACCTGTCCTCAACCTCTTACTCTCAATGGAAAAGTAAGAAAATGCTACTCTTGTTACTTTATATCCTACATGACCAAGTGCTTATCACTTAGGTCAGTGCATCTTCGGGTCTCTTGGATGTTGCCTAACCCATTCAAAATTAGCGGGTTCAAGCTCTGAAACTTCTGGAGCAATCCACCTAACCCGGTGGTACTCCCCACCTTGGAGGATTCTGTATTCTCCTATGTAGCCTACCTCATAGTTGAGGTCCAAAACAACTTCCTAGGATGGTGGTCACAACACAACTAACTACTCCATGGTGTTGCCCTACCTTGGAACAAGCCAATCCAACTGCCGTAACATTGCCACATTGGATTGCTAGGATCCATTCTAGGACCTTAGCCTTCGAAAACAAACCAAACTCAGTTTCACCATCGCAACCTGTAGCCAAAGCCAAACAACAACTCACAAAGGTTGGTTAGTACTAACTGCCCTACCACAAGGACAATCTACTAGATCTTAGTTTTTAGCCTTCAATGACCACGACCCAGCTCTGATACCAAAAACTGACATGACCTCTCATGAGCTTGCCCAGGAAGCCTATGGGAACTTGTCCTATACTAGTCACAATTGGCTAATTGATTATGTGTGCATTAGTTAAAACCTTTATGCTTCGAGTTGTTGAATCCTACTAGGCAAATATGCATGAGTAATTTTTTAACCTAAACAAGAGGTATAAAATATAAATCATAAAACATTTCCCGGGCCTTTCTCTACGATCCAAGTTCAAAGCAGTCAAAGCATACAAAATACTTGTGGAATTAATTGCACATAATCAATTATGTGTAAGCATCTAAATGAGAATAGACTATACTCACACCCAAGAGCGACTTTAGAGTAGACTACTCAAACATGAACATTGGAGGCAAACTAGTGTATGAAAACTATACACTAAATTATACCACTAAGATTCATAACTGAGCTTCCACCCTAGAGCAAACTCCTAGTGGCAAGCTTTAAAGCCCTCCCTTGTGCTTCACTAGACTCTGTAGGCCAAAAAGATGGTTGTAGTTAGTACCATAACCTAACCAACAAGCAACTCACATACTAGAATCATAAATATTCGAGTAAGCCAAATAACTGTCTAAAAGCCTAGGTCAATAACCCTCAATGGTTGTTGGCTCAATGACACCCAAAAGTGCACAACAAAAGTTAAGGGAGTGAGAATAAAAGATTCTCAATAAGGGGTCTTCAACGTGCAAGAAAAATCCTAATGACTCCACATATACAAGGATATGAAACCTGCTACACGCGCTTGCAGCCTGAGTGTCTACTATATGCATATATCTAGGTCCCTTGGGACCCCTCCTCATCCTAGTCCTCCCACGGGTATCACTCCATGCCTAGCAAGTTCTGGCCACTAACTTACTCTTAGTAAGCCCTAACACAGTCATTGAGCCTTCCCTTGGTTGTTGTGCAAGTGAATATGGTGGATGCTCCTTGCTTGCGTTGTAAGAGATTCACTAGGTGTACTAGGCCTCCACAAAGTGCCTCAAGTCCTTAGACCTTCCTAGGTCACCTGTGTACTAAGCCTCCACCCATTAAACCTACCAAGGATGCACTAGGCTTTCACTTATGCCTCAAGGCACAACTTGGCTAGGCCACAAGTGCACTAAGCCTGCATCCATGGTGCTCCCCTATCCACCATTACTTGGTTCACACTAATGGAGTGGTAATGATCATGGTTGCACTCATTTTTTAGGTTCCTTAGAACCTTTCTAGGTTCACTAAGGTTTCAGCTTGCAACCTTGTGGCTAACCACACGACTAAATCACCAAGCATACTAAACCTCTCTCTTAAGCTAGTGATACTTGGTTGTGATCCTTTGTAAACTAGTTTTCTTGATTATGGTGGAAGTAACCATAAAACTCCACAAAACTCAAGAAAACTCATAGGTCTTGGAGGAGTTGAAGAAGTCTCTGAGTACCCCCGCAATGCTTAGATCCCAAGGTACCCTAAGAGCCCCCTTAGTTCTCACCTTGAACCTCCTAGCAAAATTTGAAATTTTCAGCCACCATGCCTACTGCGATGTGTCGCTAATTATGGCGACACATCACCATAGTTGTCAACATGCTACCAATTTTTTTGGTGGTGGCGATGCGTCATAGGTACTGGTGCCGATTGGTGACGTGTCGCCAATACCTGTGACAGCCCAGAAAATTCTAGTTTTGCTGCTACGAAATTTGGAGACTTACCAAGCATATCAAATATGCTTCAATGGTCTTCGAACTTGACACACATGTAGTATATGTTGCATAGATCACAACCAGCTATCACAAGCCAATCTATGATGCATATAAACATCATTCCATACCTCACAAACCTCGTAGTCCACCATGATCAAACTAATCCACTAACTAATGCTATTGCCAAAACTACTTGAATTCATCAAGCAAACTCAAACCAATAGCATCAATTAAGCTTGAAAACATAACTCCCTTACCTCATCTTCAGGCCACAAGCAAGAATCAACCAAATCTTCCACCAAAAGCCGTGTTCCTCAAAGTCTACTTAAGTTCCAAGCAAACAAAGGCAGAAAACACCAAATTACTAACTTCCAAATAAAACACAAGCATCTAATCACTTCCTAAACAAGAAACAACTAAGAAATCTCAAGTTACCTCGCATCAAAATAGGGGTAGGTTGAAGAAAAGGTTCTAAGCTTCAAAAACATGAAATTGTACTCGGAACAAGCTCCTTTTGGCATAAACACCCTTGGTGGCTTCCATTTTCACCAAAATCTCTCGGTTTTAAGCTTGGATTCAAGAAGAGATCAAAGGATGGAGGGTGAACTCCGGTTTACAATGGAAATGGAAGCCACCTTCACCTTTACTAAGTTTTTATACCCATTTTAAATCCAAGCCACCAAGGGTTTAAAAAGTTAGAAAATGCCCCCTTCTTTAGGTAACCATAGTCAATTGTGGTCAAATCTTGTTTAGTTGAAGCTAAAATTGGGTTAAAACTAAATTTTCAATTTTCAAAACTCATTTTTGGACCCAGCCTGACACTTTGGGATGCAAAATTATCATTTTTCCCCAAGTCCTATTTGGTGCCTTAAAGTTCTCAGAACTTACTAAACTTTGCTAAACTTACCTATTCTTGCTATGTGAACTTGAATTAAGTCTCCAAATTAGGTTTCCACTAGGAGAGCAATAACATGAGGACTAGGTAGAAGACAAGTCCCAAGGGACTAAAATGCTATGTGCATAGGTTTAGCCTCACAGTGTATGAGCTCACATTAGATTATATGTACATATATATGTGTTGTCCTTAGTGTTTTCCTTGTAGGTTGAAGAACCCTTACTGAGAATCGTAAGATTCTCATTCTCTTAGTTTCATGTTGTGCAGATACTGAGGTTGATAGACCCGATAATCATTAACAATTTTTATGGTAATTTCTATTATAGGTATATTGCTTTGAGAATACTTAAGATTCTAGTTATTTGGGTACTTTATAATTAAGTTGTCATTGTACTAACTATACTTTTCTTGGCCATAGATGGTAGTAAGCACATGGAGGACTAATGAGGCTTACCACTAAGATTTTCATCTTAGGTGGATGGTAGTGGATTGGATCTCAGTAGTATTAGTCTTGTATATACCTAATGTATGGTAATGGCCTCCAATATGTTTGAATCCAGATATGAACTCTAAGGTTGCCTTTGGGTGTAGGGCATAGTCTTATTTGGTTTGGATGCCCACATACGATTAATTATGTGTAGGATTATGATGACACTTTTGATGCTCTAGCACATCTTCGATGTAGGACATGTTGATTGGACGTCTGATAGAACTTCGCCTGAGTAGTAGCTACAGCACTTGAAAAAAAATGGTTAGGAGCTGCTCAGAGTGTTTTTCTAGGGAGAGATCTCCGATGCCCAAGTCAGTAGGCAAAGGGAGAAGTCATTTAAGAGTAGAGAATAGAAAAGGAGGATACCTCTTGTTCTTTACCTGGGAGCCTCCCTCAAGTATTTATAGGAGGCCAGGAGGATGAGGCTGTTATGCTTAGCCTGAGTAGATCAGGATACGTGTTCGGCTGGATTTGGTTTGCACTTTTGGGGAGAGGTGTCTATAGCTGACCATATGTGGTTATACCTAGACGGTAAGGGCGTGTGTGAGGTTTCTGTCAGAGATCCCCCAACTGTATTTTTCGTTTCTCCCTAAGACCAATCGGGGATCCGAAAGCCCTTTGAACTATGATTTGCCTCGAGGAAGACTAGAGAAAGCCCTTCAGATGCATGGACCATTTTCAGGATGCATTTCTTCTGTCAAGGATGATATACCTATGTTCCTGAGGTTGGTAATATACACTCCCGAGGATGGCAAAAAGTCTTTTTCGTGGAGTTGGTCGTATATGTTTCTGAGGGTGGTGTAGATAGTTTTTTCAAGGTTGGTTGTATATATTTTCGAGGGTGGTGTAGATAGTTCTCCCAAGGTTGGTCGTATAAATTCCTGAAGCTGGTGTCAAGTCTGCCAATAAGAAGGTCATGTAAGCGATAGCCCTTCGGCTATCACATGCCCCATCCGGGAAACCAAAGTTGTCTCTTTGGTACTAACCAAGAACATGTTACAAAAATCCTACCCTTGGGAAGCTGAGGCTGTCCTTGGCAAAAGAATATTTTTCTACCGAGGTTGCTCCTTCATCCAAACTAGTTTTTTTGTCTGGTCTGAGATGCTTTCTTTTGCAGATGTTGTACTCTTGACATTCTCTTTGACTCTTTGTTTATGTTCCATTTTTTTTAATTTTAACCCCTTGGCGTGGACGTTACTTCAAGCCAAATTCTTATTTTTGGCGAGGTCAAATCTTTGGCACGTAAGGAGTTACTTTGTCCTTAGCATTTTTATTCCCGCCTTCTATAAATGGATCATCCTATCTTTTGATTGAGCAGTCGAGTCACCTCAGGTTACGCAATATAGCCTTACTAGATCAAAAGGTATTCCCTTGTTTCTCACACTGTGTGACACGTGTCATTAGTTCATTGGCTATCCTTCACGTCCGTTACATCGGTTATGTCTCTTCGCCTATAAAGGGTCATTATGGCATCATTTCGCCCGCTTTCTTTGGGCTATATAAAGCCATTTCTCCCCAAGGCCTTCTTACTCATCTACCTTTAGCTTTCTCTTGTTCTCTCAGCTTTCTTATTTTCTTGTAGTGGTGTCTTCATGGTGGAGCGATTTTCGGCCACCATTTACTGCGGTTTTCCTAGGTTCAGTAGGTAGGTATCTTTCGAAATTGATTTGTCACTTTGATTCCTCTTCCCTTAACATTTCAGAGGTTAGGGTCCTAGATTACCGAAGATGTCTTCTTCACAAGCTGAAGTCTAATCCATTCTCGAGATTTGGACTCCACTCAACTTTCATTTGAGCTGTGCCACTTCAAAAAAGATGAAGAAGTGGTCAACAAAATTTTTCCTTCCCTTTTATACCGTGATTAGGCTTCTTAGCCCTAGCAAACTAAGCTACCTTCCTTGGCATAACGAGGTTACTGTCTTCAGTGCACAGCTGAAGGTCGGTCATTGGTATTCACCGCCGAAGATGGTGAGTGACTTTTGCCAATTTCACGGCATAGCTGTTAACTAGCTACCTCCAAACTCCTATTCTTATTTCAATGCCTTTCTCTACATGTGCGGGGTCTTTAACATAGAACCTCACTTCATCTTTTTCATGCAATACTACAAGCTTTATCCTCTCCTAAAGGGCAGGTTTTACTTCTTGCTCCCTTGGGGATCCGGGAGCAAGAAATTCACTTTTACCTTCGGCATGAAGGATAGTTGGTGAGGATGGCAGAATAAGTACTTCTTCATGGAGGTGGACAAGAAATGGAAAGACATGCCTATGAAGTAGGCTTCTGGGACCCTTGATATCAATGTGATGGATCCGTCAAAGTTGCTTACCCTTAAATTAGAGTCTCAATTCAAGGAATTCAACAGCTGTATCCAAACAGTAGCTGATTGGTCGAACCAGGCTCTTTCACGTCCATTGTACCCTTTTAAAATCAAATGCAACTTCATGACTGAAGTGGTACTTTGGGAGCTTAGGGTCATTCAAGAACATGTTGCTGACAAGAACATGCCAGAAGCAGCAGCGGACAGGAAGAAGTCATGGCCGGTCATCCTCTTTCAAGGTGAACTTTCCTATTCGGCCCTTTTAGAGAGTAAACTTCTTTCCAACTTGTCTTTTTTGATTTTTTGGTACTTACATAGATATTTTCCTTTTTTGCAGAGATGGCCGACAAATCAATAGCCTTCTACAAGAGTCTGTTCCTCGACCAAGCCGAGAAAGGGGAGCAGAAGAAGAATGCCCCGAAAGGAAAGAAGGGGCCAGTTTGGCAGTCTTCAACGGCGCCGAAGACTAAGAAAATGAAGGAGGACTCTTTTCTTCCTACCCCCAAAGACCAGACCATAAGTCTGGACCATTCCACAGAGGCATGGGTCCTTCATAAGAGGCAATGATCTTATCCATCCCCCTAAGCCCCAATGCTTCCGTAGAGACCCTAGGGACTTCGTTAGGGGTGGTCTCAGTTGAGGACTTAGAAGAAAGGCAACGAATGAAGGGTAAAGAAGTCCCAGCTGAGGTACTCAACGTCAGTGATTCTAACGAGCAATACGCCGAAGTCCTACCAAGTTTGCCTCTTAGTCATTCATCTATGAATTTTAACTTTTTTGGCATTTTAGATTTTGTAAATGAGTGGCTAAGAGACAATGTGATAAAGTAACTTTGTCATAATTTTACAGAGGACCGAGCTCAAACAAAGTTGATGGACCGCAATCAGAAGTGAGCCGTTTGAGGTTCAAAGATCCCTAAAGATAAAGTGATGAGGGAGCCCTTTTGGACTTTTACCCAAGAATGGACCTATTTTCGGAGGACTAGCACAAGTGTTAGTGTTGTGCCCAAAAGCCAATCATGAGATGATTGTATTTTTGCACATTGAGTCATGATATTTTATTAAGGCATTAATCCAGAAATTATGTTTGTTGTTTTGTTCCTGCGTAACTTAACAAACATAATTGTAACCCTAGAATAATGATATTCTTAAAAGTCCCTGGTCTAGTATTATTGTGGAGCGGGTTGCAATAATACATAACGACTAGCATATGTGGAGACTAATATGAGATATGTAGTCTACATATGGGTACAAGTTGGAGAACTTGTGTACTGGACCGACCCACCATGAGAACACTACATGGATCATTATATGAGTGTCATAAGTGATTCTCATAGTGATCATGGTATATGTAGTCCTTCGACCTAAGATCATCAAGGTTCCCTACATGTGAGTCACATACTTTGATACTTTCCTTTGTTGCTCGTAACTGAGTGAACTTGAAGGAGGTCATTGGGTATGTCACATATCATGCGGAGGGATTTGTATGATCAAGATGGGATTTGTCCCTCCTATGTAACGGGAGTGATATCTTCGATAGAGTGAGACTTAGAAAATGCATGGCCATGCTCGGATGAGTTGATATACGATATCAATGTCATCAGTTTAAGTTAGTCTACTCGATAATCAAGAAACCAAAGATTGGGCTATACGAGAGTGACACATTCCATGTCTCGTGCTTAGTCTTGATATCTTGGACAAAGGGACAATGGCATATATCGGTGATGATCATAAAGGTATAGTCGAATCATCGACAATCTTGTCACTTGGGTAGCAATGATGTGTTGCTAGACACCGCTCATTGCTTATGATCATAAATGTGATTTATGATCATTGCCAACGTGATAAGAGCCTATTGGGTCGCACACATAGAGCAATTTGGATCATTAGAGTGCATGGGCTAATTATTTGTGTTATGGTTTCACTTTAATTTCGTATTAATAATGGGCCCAAGAGTTGAGCCATTATTAAGCCCGAAATTAAATCCTAATTGGATTAGGGCTTTGAAACCCATTAGGCCTGGAAGTTGAGTCTCACTATAAATACAACTTTTAAGTGAGAAATTCATAGGTCTCCTTGCCCTAGCCTCCCAAAAGGACAGTCGCACTCTTCTCTTGCAATTCCTTGGAGGACGCAAGCTAGCACTGCGAGCGCAAGGGAAACGCATCTGCCGGGACGTGGTGGAAGCGTGGTGATCCCGAGAGGCTCGTGTGGATACCATAGAGAGCTTGAACACGTCAACTGTTCAGGTTTTGTGATTCGACTCTATAGTTAAGTGAGATATCTCAACCGAATATTAGGTATGAAAATTTTCTAACACCCGGTTTACCCCGTTTCACTTGGATCCTGGAGGGTTTCGGTTAAATTCCGCTGCACTGTTTGGCTCCCGAAACCCAACAGTGGTATCAGAGCTACTGGTGAAACCCTAAATCGGGAATGAGTGTTGAATCGCATGATGCTATGTGTTCGATTGGTTTTCGGCCATGATTAATTAGATTGATTCATGATGCATGAAACCGAAATTCGTAATGAACATATGAGATATATGAAGAAACGACACAAATTGGTTAATGAGATTAACCCGAAATTGATAGGTATGAGATACCTATATGGATTAGGATTCTTGCAATAGTTGCAAAAACCCTAGGTTTGTTCGGATTCGGCCTGTTCGGGCACCGAAAGTAAGGTATTTTTGGTGGCTCGAATGGAGGAGTCTCGGGTGCCTACTTGGTCGAAATAGAAGATTTCGGCCTAAGCAATTGTAAGACAATTTTTTGCGCCGGGGGGCGCTGCCCCCCGCAAGGGCGGCTCCCCTTGACCCCGTCCGCTGACCGGTCAGCGGAACCACCGCCCGCTGACCGGCCAGCGGGACCGCCGTATGCGAAGCGCCACATAAATAAAAACTGGTTAATCAACACGCGAAAATTGGCATGCATCTTTGTTGAATGAGATTTGACATGATATGCTGATTGGTGTTTGAAGCATGGTGCATGGTTATAGCCCTTGATTGGTTGTACTTGTAAATACGGCCTGCGAGTCGTGCCTTTTCTTATCACTCTCATTGTACATTCTCTTCTCACCTTACTCCCCTCGAATGTAACTCGAGGTTTCTATTATTGATGTAATGGTGCATTATGGGATCATCCAAGGAGGTATGTCCAAGGAGGTGACAACAAAAGGGCAGCCAAGAAAGGAAGAGAAGGAGCTTGTGAAGACTCTTTTCTTTTCTTAGGCTTTTATGATATTCTCATTGGCTTGAGAATATCGCATAGTTTGGGCTATAACCATGTCACGTTTATTTCTTGTAAGCATGAGATGCATGTTTTATATTTGTATGTGATGCATGTATAAAACAACCGGAGATAACAAATTGGTGAGATCAAAAGATAAAATCCCTCAAACAAATATTAAGTCATTAAATGTGATGCCTTCCAAATGTTGGCACTCGTCAAGACTTTGATCAACATTAGGTGGGTTTGCCAAAGCAAAGCACCTATGTTCATCTTGGTAAGGCGCGATGGGATAATAGTGATATCCAAACTGCTAACTTTGGGTTCGACTTAACTAAGTCATCCTAATAGGATTAGGGACTTAGAGGCATAGAGTTGGGCTTAAGTTCATGAGATGAGCTTGGACAAGTGTTGTTCACCCAACTATCCAAGAGTTGCATAAGATGCAATTGGCAAGGAGTTGCCTACCTAAATAGCTGTAACTTGAGAGAAAAGCCAAAGCTGACTCAGGTTGTGGTCAAATATGGATCTTGGCCCACTAGAATACCTTAGCGCCGAGGTGTTCCGAAATAATATTGAGGGTTATTATTTTGAGGAAATAGTGGGAGTATAGTTTAATAAAAGTCCTTATTAAATGAATTAAAATACATGACTCTTACACTGCATATTTACTGTTGTAGATAACCATGGCACAAAACACACCGACACTTTCGTTGCAATCGATCCTTGAGAAGGAAAAACTTAATGGGACCAACTTTCTCAAATGGTACCGAAACTTGAGGATAGTCCTCAAGAGAAAGGCTTATGTCCTAGAGCAGCCCATTCCGAATGAGCCTGCTACCACTGCTCCAAGAGCTGAAAGGGATGCTCACAAGAGGCATTCTGATGATGCTTTGGATGTTGCATGCCTCATGCTTATTACCATGGAATCTGAGCTTCAGAAGCAACATGAGAACATGGGGGCGTTCGATATGATCGAACATCTCAAAATTCTTTTCCAAGAGCAAGCTAGGGATGAGAGGTTTGAGACCTCTAAGGCATTGTTTCAGTGCAAGATGTCTGAAGGAAGTCCCGTGGGTCCTCATGTGCTCAATGATGTCCGGAGACATCTTCGCTGGAGGACATGGTGGTTTCTAGAGGGACTTCCTGAGAAGGAGAACTCCCGGAGTGGAGGTTTCCTAGGGAGTGGTACCTGAAGAGCCCAAAAGGAAAGGTTAAGAGGTCCCTGGGATGTTTTTCCGGGGAGGAGCCTCCGACGCCCAAGTTAGTTTTCTGAGAGGTGAAGGAAAGAGAGCACTCAAGGGTTTAGTGGCCTTGCCTGTTCGTATCCTCTCAACTGACTGACCAATCGTTTGCAAGGGGCTGCTCTTTGGTATTTATAGAAGTGTCTGGCCCGTTCAGATCGTGACACATGTTCGGTCAGATCTGTTGTGTACCTTTGGACAAAGGGGACAAGTAGCTATTTGTAGGTTCCCTCGAGCCTTGGTCCGAGATAGGTTGTGACAAGGCCTGGGCGGCGTCGGCGCGTCATAGCGTCGCTTGAGGTGACATGGTGCGTCTGTGGGCGATGTGTCAGAGGCTCCTTAAATGCTCCTACCATACTCCCAATGTCCTTTGGGCGAGGTCGTTCTCTGGGACGAACACCCTTCTTCGGGAGTTATGTTCGCAGTTCGGGGCGCTGCCTAGCTCGCAGGTTCCGCCTTTGAAAAATCCTCTCTTGCTTGCGGTAGCTGGTTCTTCTATCCTGAAGGAGATCCGTTTAATCCCCCGAGGGGGCTGTCTGCACCTTTGGAGCTCTCTGGGGTACTAGGTTAAATCCCGAGTTTGAGGCACTGGAGTTCGCTTAGTCCGAGGTCAGTACTAGTGCCTCCCTCAGATAGTGCCAAGCTTCCCGAGCATGCTTTTGATAGGAGGTACGTTCTAGGAGAGGCGATAGTCCTTCGGCTATCACATGCCCCCCCCTAGAAGCCGAAGTAGGGACTTTGGCTTTTGTCAGCTTTCGGAGGGTACCCTGCGGGGCTTTATGCATGGTACCTGTGCCGAAGATACACCTTCTGTCCGAAGATGTGGCACAGACTGTCTCTTGGTGTCTCCGAGGTAACCTATTTTCTGTAATCTTTGTAGGTCACTGAAACATCTCGTTTCGTGACCAGGCGTGTCAGTCTGGGGTGGCGCGCTATTCGTCAGAAAGCGTGTTCCTTATTTGGCGTGGTTGCTGACACATGGCACGCCTTCATTGGAGAGGGTTACATCGGTTACAGCGGGCGCGTCTTTTTATGCAGAATGGACAATTATGGCTACGATTTGTCTTCGCACAGCACTTATGACGTCGATTCGCCTACCCTTCCTCGGTCTATATATACCCTTAATCCTTCATAACCCCATTTTGCTTTTGCTTTTGCTCTCTTCTGTCTCTCAACTGCCGCAGTGTTTTTCCTGCTCTCTTACGGCGGTGCTTTTTGACAGAGTGGTTTTCCGGAAATCATTTCACGACGGCATCCTCAAATCTGGATTTTGGCAAAACGTTTGGTGGGTTTTAGCTTCCAGTTTCTTCTATTTTTCCAAATTTTTTCTTCGAAATAGCTTTTTGCCTTTTCCCGAACTCGGTTTTTTTCCAGTCATGCTTATTCCCGAAAGCTGGGAACCCCTTCTTTCTCACCCCTGCTGCACTACTTCTGCAAAACTTAAAAGATGGAAAAAGAAGTTCTTCCTTCCTTCCTACGTCACTACGAGGTTGCCTCGTTCTGACCAATATAGCTTCTCAAACCGTAGTGACAAGGTTACTGTTTTTCGTGCCCAACTGAAGGCCGGACTTCGGTATCCTCCGCCGAAGATGGTTTGCGATTTCTGCGATTTCCATCGCATTGCCGTAAACCAACTTCCGCCGAACTCGTACTGCTATTTCAATGCTTTTCTTTGTATGTGTGGTGTCTTCAGTATAGAGCCACACTTTGTCATTTTTCTGCAGTACTACAAGCTCTTCGTGATCCCAAAGGGTGGCTTCTATTTCATGCTACCTCTGGGGTCAGGGAGCAAAAAATACAAGTTCACCTTTGCCAACAAGGACAGCTGGCGAGGGTGGCATCAGAAATTCTTCTTTATGAAGAAGGAGGAGGCCTGGTCGTACGTCCCGACGAAGTGGGCTCAGGGAAAGCTCGTGATGGATGTCATTGACCCGAAGATGCTGTTAACTCCTGAGTTAACACCCATTTTTTCGGACTTTGACAAGCACATCCGAGCTGTCTCTGACTGGGATTCCGAGGACCCACCGCGCCCCCTTTACCCCTTTCCAATTAACTGGAAGTTGATGACCGAAGAAGTCCTTCGGGAGTTGAAGGTGGTAAAGGAGCACGAAACGGACCTCGAGATGCCGGCTCCTGCCATTGCTGGGAAGGACTCCTGGCTGGTAAAACTTCTTCAGGAGGACATTACTTATGCGGATTTTTTCGAAAGTAAGTCATCTCCTAGTCCCCTTGTTTTAATTTCATCTTGGACTTACGCTGATGTTTTCTTCTTTTTCAGAGATGGGCGACGAGACTGCTGCCTATTACCGATCGCTTTTCTTCGGGCAAGCTGGAAAGGTGAACAAACAAAGAAGGCTGCCTCGTTTAGAGTCAAGGCGACTGGCGGGGGGCCTCCGGCGGCCAAGCGATCGAAGAAGACCGTGCCCCCTCCTATGCCGGAGATTTCCGAGGAGGTGGGCGAGGAGCCCGAGGTAACCGTTGCTGCGCCTTCGACCGAGGTCGGTGCAGATGTCGCTCCTTCAAGCCCTAATTCGGCGGCTCTTCTGGACGCTTTGGTGGAAGCCCCTTCTGCCGAAGATCGCCGCAAGAGGAAAGGGAAGGAGATTTCTTCTGAGGGGGCCCTGGATTCTGGCGACGAAATTGCCGAAGTGCCACCAGGTTTGATGCCTAAGACACTCAGTTTCTGAATTTTTTGGCAGGTACTTGTGCTTGACAATTTTTTCTGCTTTTGTTGTGCAGAGGAGATTCTTCCTCCGGATTGGGTTGCCGAGCACGCCCGGAAGCGGGCCCTTCGGGATGCCCATATCCCGAAGGGGAAGATTCCGAAGGAGCCATTTTGGTCTTTTACGGAGGACATGGACATGTACTCCGAAGACTGCCCGCTAATGGCCAAGGAGATTACAAAGGGGGTTCTTACTGAAGCTTCTTTCAGGGCCCTTGCGGGGGCTCATCCGGATGATGACTCCCTCGCCGCAAAGCTTTCTGAGCACGCCGCCCAGGTGCGTTTCTCACCTTGCCCTTTTCTCTTTTTCTTGTCTCTGATTTCTTCTAAGTATTTGCCTTTCCTTTTTTTTTTTTTTTTTTGCCTTGTCTCATTCTTGCCTCTGTTTTTCTGCAGCTGCTGGGATATGCCGGATTCCTCAGAGTTCGGGTGGCGAGGCAGGGGATGTACCGGGCCGCCGCTTCAAAGACTATAGAACAATACCAGACCCAGTGCTCGGACCTGCTCACTCGGAACGCTCAGCTGGCCCAGACTTCGGCGTCAGAGATTGCTGCCCTTCGGGAGGAGTTTGCGAAGGAAAAAGAAGAACTTATAAAGGACTCCTCCCAGAAGATTTCCGACCTCGGCGGAAAAGTGGCGGAGCTGACTTCGGTTAATGAGGCACTTCAAAAGGAGAAGTCGGATTCTGCGGCTCTTCTGGCGAAGGCGGAGGCCGAGAAAGCCGCACTTCAAGCCGAGGTCGATTCTTCGAAGAAGGGGAAGGATGAGTCGAAGAAAAAGAAGGTGAAGGCGTTAAGGAAAAAGGTTGAAGACCTGGAGAAGGAGCTTAATGATCTTGGGGTCGAGAAGAGGAAATCCGACGAGATGACCAAAGTTGGTTTTCAAGACGGGTTTTGTCTCGTTCGTCATCAAGTTCTTCTGAGGTTTCCAGATCTCGACCTTTCTTTCCTGGAGGCCCTAAATATTCCTGAGGGACCTCGGTGGTCTTGGTCCAAGCTCGAGCACTTGAACCTGCCTCAGACTTTTCCGGCGCCGGTGGTGGTGGAAAAGGATGCAGGGGCTAGTGGCTCCCGGGACGCCGAGAATCCCTAATTTATCTCAGGCCCCTTCTGCCTTCTTTTTCTCCTTCCTTGTACTCTTTCTTTCTTGGTAGTCCTTCTTCTTTGTAAACCGATCTTGTTTGTTAATGAAGACTTTTTTCTTTCCTGTAAGAAATTTTGGTTAAGTCTTTTTTGTTCATTCCTTTTTGCCCCGAACACGTTTGCTCAAGAGACTTCGGAAGATTAGATCGGTTCTCTGTGAGCCTTTGTATTTAGAAACTCTCGCAAGGTTTTACATTTCCTATTGTCCCGAACATGCTTGCTCGAGGGACTTCAGGAAATCGCACCCATGCTTATTCTGGCGACCGTCTTCGCGGAATTTTAGTATATCTTTTGCTCAAGAATCTTTCTTTCAGAAGCCCGTGTAGCCAGAAAATTTTTTCTAACTTTGTACAATGTAAACCCTTTCGTCAAGATTCTAAGCATAGAACTTTTTCAAGGCATCTGAATGCCAAGTGTTTTTTAATTCCACGCCTTCGGCGTCACCGAGCTTGTACACCCCTCTTCATACTTCGGCAAGAACCAGATAAGGTCCCTCCCAATTCGCGTGAAGTACGCCGTGTGATGCCCTCCGGGGTGCGAATTCCGCCTTTCGGAGAACGAGATCACCCTTTTTTATTCCTTTTGGCCTAGCTCGCAAGTTTATAGCGGCGGCCACTCTTTGCTGGAAAGCTTTCCTTCTTAGTTCCGCTATTTCTCTATGTTCGCCGACGAGGTCAATACTAGTGCCTCCCTCGGATGGTGCCAGGCATCCCGAGCATGCTTTTGATAGGAGGTACGTTCTAGGAGAGGCGATAGTCCTTCGGCTATCAAAATCAAAGATGAAGAATGGTGTGATTTTCATGACAGTAAGGGTCATTCCATTCAAGAATGCTCAAAATTCCGTGAGGATCTGCAAAGACTCATAGATTCATCCCAACTCAGCATCTTTATGCCAGATAAAGGTGTTGATGCAAATGTAATCATTAAAGAGCAAGAATTCAATGTGATGCCGAGGCCACTAGTCATACCAATTTTAAAACCTACTGTCAAGCCTTTAAAGATTCAAGTCCCAACTCTATTCCCCTACAAATCAGATAAGCCTGTTCCATGGAAGTATGATTACACTTCTAACATTTCATCAACTCTATTGGAGGTTGGGAGTATGACTAGAAGCGGTCGATGTTATTCACCGGAGCAGATGGATAAGCTCTAACAAGAAAAGAATACCGCAAACCCAACAAACGAACCTATTAGCACGAATACATCAGAAGAGCAGGGGGTGCCTCGAGTGGTAACAGACGAACAAGCTGGTGAGTTTCTCAAACTCATAAAACAAAGTGAGTATAGTATCGTGGAGCAGTTAAACCGACTGCCAGCAAAGATTTCTATACTCTCACTACTCTTAAGCTCTGACGCTCATCGAAAAACCCTCCTTAAAGTCTTGAACAAGGCCTATGTTGAGCAAGATATTTCTGTGAATAATTTTGACCACCTCGTCAACAACATCGCGGCACAAAATCTCATCACATTCACTGACGATGAGATACCAGCAGAAGGAAGAGGTCACTCTAAGGCTCTACATATTTCGACTAAGTACAAAGATCGAATTATGGCTAGAGTCCTTATCGACAATGGGTCAGCTCTAAATGTAATGCCACTTGAAACCTTACATAAGCTTGGTATAGACCCATCATACCTCAACAACAGTCATATCATCGTTCGAGCATTTGATGGGACAAGGAGAGATGTTGTTGGAGAAATAGAGCTGCCGATAGGAATCGGCCCCTGTGTCTTCCACATCACATTCCAAGTTATGGACATTAATCCTTCTTATACTTACCTGTTGGGAAGACCATGGATCCATATGGCTGGGGCAATTCCCTCTTCATTACATCAAAAACTGAAATTCATCATTGAAGGAAAGTTAATAACAGTCTTTGCTGAAGAAGACATTCTGCTATCCAGACCCGCGGATGCTCAGTATGTTGAGGTCAATGAAGATATGTCTGATTGCTCTTTCAGGTTTTTTGAAATTGTTAATGCTACCTATGTCGGTGAATATGGAGAAGAACCTGCGCCTAACATCTCTAAAATGAGTCGCATGGTCGCCAAACTCATGATGAAAGGAGGATACTCACCGAGATTAGGTATGGGACAAGATTTGCAAGGAATCTCAGAACCATTGAAAATCTTTGCAAATGAAGGGAAATACGGCTTAGGTTTCACACCGACAAGGCAAGACAAAATAAAGACGATAGCTGAAAAGAGAGAAAAGAGGATTGCACAACTAAAAGGGCATCCTCTAGAGGAAAGAAATCTGGATATCCCTGACATCACTAAAACATTCGTGAGTGGTGGCTTGATCTCGAAAAATTACAATGAAGGCGCGCTGACCATCAGCATCAACAAGTCTTTGAACATCTTTCGATTCAGGCAATAATCAGTGATTCACCCGAAAATGAGGATCTCGTACATCCCTGTAGCCTACGGCATGTGCTGAACAATTGGGAGGCGATAGAACTGCCTGTTCTAATTGAGAGCTTTTCAAAGTAATCTAATAGTAAAAACCTCCTAAAGAAAGGTTCAATCAATAAGGTGTAGTCTTTGCTTAAGTGAACCTTTTAGTTATTGCTTTTCATTCCAATAAAATTGTGATTTATGCACATTATAAAATAAAGCACCAGTTTGCATTCATCTCATTCTCGCCATTCTCTCTTCTTTCTTTTCTCTCTGGCGAATTGTTGACACCCAATTTCGTCCGACCTTTTTTTAAAAATTAAAAAAATAAATAATAATTAAAAAACTTATTAATTAATTATTATACAAAGAGAAAATTAAATTAAATAGTTTTGGGGGAGGGGCATTTTGTTAAAAAATTAAAATTAAAAATTAAAATTAAATTAAAAAAATTAATTAAATTAATTATTAATTAATTATTATTATTATTACTGAAATTTTTTTTAATTAAGTTAATTAGTTTAAAATACATTTTGTTTTATAAGGGTTTAGTTAAAAATGATATATATGTGTATATATGTATGTATGAAATGAAAAAGAAAACTCCATAAAAATGACAAAATTGAAAAGTTTGGGGTAAAAATGACAAAATTGAGAAGTTTTGGGAAATTTTGACAAAATCTGAAAGTTCCAGGAGCATGTGGTAGTTTGTCACATGAATTTTGGGCCAAACGGACGGTTCTGGCCCAAATTGACAGAAAAAGATAAAATTGTCTCAATCAGAAGCTTCAGGAACATCCCCAAAGTCAAAGAGACATAAAGGACTGAAACTGTCATTTTACCAAATTAAGAGATAAGTCTTTTTTTAATTAAATTTCAATTTTTTAATTATAAACAGTCCAGAACTCCTTTCCCTATAAATAGGGGTCCAAATCTGTGAAGAAAGGGAGAATAAATCAAGTTTAAAGCTCCGTTTTAAAAAAAGGAAAAAATGTAGTTTAGTCCATGGCCTCTCCTTCTTCTTCCCAGAAAACCAGAATTTTCTCTCTCTGCCCGTTTAACCCCCCCGTTCCCACTTCCGTTTTTTTTGTCCTTCGCCGTTCTCTCGCCGTTATCCTTCACTTCGCTCCTCTTCCCTCTTCGCCGCCGACGCCCCAGCCGTCCGTCGCCGTCGTCCCCAGATAGCCCAACCGCCACCGCCGGAACGCCTCGGTTCCCATCCTCCGCATCGTCGCCAACGTGACCCTCTGTCCCGCCACAGCCGCCGTTATTTCCTCCCTCCTGGTGCGCCGCCGTCGTCACCTTTCCCCCTGCCGTGCCCGCACCGTCGTCGTAGCCTCGCCGTCCGAACGCGTCACCGTCAATTGAAGGATTGTTCGCGTGAAACCCGCGAAACCGTTTAACCAGACCCGTCTAATTCAAGTTTTCTTTCCTTTTGGTATAATACTTCTTCAGTCCTTCTAATCTTTTATTTTGTTCATAAAAGTCCCTAACGTTCTTATTCTTGCAGGTAGGTCATTAAACAGAAAAATTTTGGATTTTTATTTTTTCGTTCTCGTTATATTTATTTATTTATTTATTTTTTTAAGTGGATGGCTAAAAGCCCCACTTTTTTATTAATTTAATTTTCTGTAATTATTTAATTCATGCAATTTTAATTTTTTAAGTGGATTAATTTATTTAATTTCTGCAATTAAATTATTTAATCCTTGTTAAACTCTTCATCTTTTCATTTCTTTTCATTCAAGTCACTAATATTTTAATTTTTGTGGAACTAATTACTAACAACTAACTTTACTAACAACTAACTTTTATTATTATTATTATTATTATTACTCATTTATAAGTCACTAACGTTTTAATTTTTGCAAAACTAACTTTACTAACAAATAACTTTTATTATTATTATTATTATTATTATTATTATTATTATTACTCCATCATAAGTCACTAACCTTTTAATTTTTTGCAGAACTAATTACTAACAACTAACCTTTATTATTATTATTATTATTATTATTATTATTCATGGAAGGTTATACCTCCTATTTTTTTTAAGTGGACGGCCAAAAAACCCCACTTTATTTTTATTTATTTATTTATTGTCCTTTAACTTTCCTTCATTTACTTTATGTACTTTTTATTTATTTATTTATTTATTTACATATGTTATTTAATTTGTGCAATTTTTTAAGTGGATGGCCAAAAAGCCCCACTTTATTTTTATTTATTTATTCATTGTCCTTTATTTACTTTATGTAATTGTTTTTTTTACATAGATGGTTAAACTTATTTAATTTTTAGCTATAAAAAAAATAAAATAATAACAAAATAAAAGAAGAATTTTTTTTATGTGAATAATTAACTTTATTTTTAGGACTAATCAAGAATCCATTTTTATTACAAAGCCCCCATCCTCTATTATTTTGGAACACATATTTTTTATTTATTTTTATTTCTTTAAAAAGTTAACCTTTTATTCCTTTTATTAAAAAAATTATTAAAAAATATTAATTAGATAATTCCAAAAATAAAAATCTTAATTAAGTATATCTTTAAAATTTATGGATTAGATAAAATTTTTAAAATAATAAAAAAAATAATTAAAAAATAATAATAAAATATTAAAAATATTAAAAATTATGATTAAAATTAATAATTAATTAAATAAACAAAAAAACTTAAATTAAATTCCATATCCAAATGATCTGACAGGATCCATGGTTTGGAGAATGAAAAATAGTTTTTTAACAAAGTATAAAATAAAATTAATTTTTAAATAGTTACTTTAATTTTTATCCAGTAAAAATAATAAAAAAAAAAAACCTTTTTTTTAAATAAAAGAAATATATGAAAATTAAGACTTTATATTTTACTTATTTCTTTTAAAATAATATAACTTTTTGGCTCCTTTATTAAACAAATAAAAAATCTTAGTCAAATGATTTCAAATAAAGATAATAAAAATAAATAGAAAAGAATTAAATTCTCTTTAAATATATTTTAGACTTATCAATTATATATATATTTTTAGACTTATAAATTAGAAAACTATTTCAAAATCTTTTATCAAACAAAAAGAACAAAAATAAAATAAAATATATGAATATCAAGATTTTTTTTAGAAAAATATATAACTCTTTGTTTTCTTTATTAAATAAATAAAAAATATTGATATTAGATAATTAAATAATTAATTTTTGGTTCATCTTTTATCAAATAAAAAGAACAAAGATAAAATAAAATATATGAATATCAAGATATTTTTTTAGAAAATTATATAACTCTTTGGTTTCTTTATTAAATAAAGAATCTTGATATTAGATTTAAATAATTACTTTTTGGTTCCTTTATAAATTAAGTAATTACTTAAAAAGAAAAAAAGATCTTTCACCAAACAATCAAAAGAAAAAAAAAAAAAAAGAAAAGAAAAAGAAAAAGAAAAGAACAAAGAAAAAATATAAAGAGAAAAAAAAAAAATAATAATAAAAATATTTTGAAAAAAAAAATTAAAAATTAAAATTAGTCATTAAAAATCCAAAAAATTCATAAAAAAAACTTATGATAAAATTAATAATTAAATTAGTAATTAAACTAATAATTAATTTAATAAAAAATAAGAATTAAAAATTTAAATAATTAACAATAAATTAAAATATTAAATTAATTTCCATATCTGGATGATTCGACAGGATTCACGGTTTGGAATAATACAAAACTTTTTAAATGAATAAAAATTAAATATCAAGATAAAAATCCATATTCAGATAATTCGGCAGAATTTATGATATGGATTAATAATTAATTAAAATATTTAATAATAAACTAAAATTTCATCAAATTCCGTGTCCGGGTGATTCGATAGAATCCATGGTTCGGAAATATCGAGTTTATTATAAAAAAAATTTATACAAATTAATTACCAAGATTTTGAAATCCATATTAATTTAAAAATTCACATCTGAATGATTCAGTTAAAATTTCTGGTTTGAAAATTAACTGAAATTATTTAAAAGCAAGCAAAACAAAATTAAAATCAACTAAGGTACCAATTTTGGGCGTTAAAATAGAGTTATTTTAACGTAACCGTACTCCCGAACCTTTGAACTCTCGCAGACCATTTTTAGGTGTCCAATCGACCTAGCGAAAACCGATTGGTGGCGACTCCCAAAAACCCCCACGTTGCCACAGCTTGGCGACTCCACTGGGGAATCCTCAACGTTAGTGAGTCAAGCCTAAAAGTTGATTTGTTTTGTTCTGCTTTGCTTATTTTTATGTGGATTCATGTGTTATATTTACTTATTGTAAACATGCATTATGCATTCACGACATGAAGCTCTATACCCGAGCTTCCTCAAATCGAACACGTTCTTTCAAAGCGGAATTGGTGTTGTTGTCCTTGTGAGACCATGGTCTCCAAGCCTTCACCGGTTTCAAGTAGCAAAGTAGTGTATTGCCTCCTGAGACGGATAGTCTCTGCATGGGCCCACGAAAAGCTACGACCCGAATTAATCCTTTCCTTACATAAACCCTCGTGGGTAAGGAATTGGGCTGTCACTATAATTTAGTGATGGGATTCGGGAACTACCCTTGGCCTTTTTGATAAACCACCTTATGCATATAGAACTCCTCACTCTACCATAGAACCAATCAATAAGAACTCCTATGTCTTGGTTCCAATCACCATAGGCATGAATTTTTTATCCATTTTGCTTATATGGCTAGATTTATGATTCCGTGTATTACTTTTTGCTAACTCTGTTTTTCCTTGTTCATTTTTCCGGCATATTCATATCATTCATTAAGATAAGTATTCGGTGAAGGAATCACTATCATGGACATTCTCGAATACCTTCCCACGGCTGTTAATGAATCTTGGAATGCCACAATAGTGGAAACTCAACCGGAAGCTATGGAATTCTCCGAAATGGCCCAAAAGCTTCATGGAGATTCCCTGACACCACATTCTCATGTACAACTCAAGGATCAAGTATCGGTCCGTATAGATCAGAACGACATAACTGAACTATTACGAGTATGGAATAGTTGGAGCTCTGTGGATCGGGAAGCATTCACATCGACATATGGCCATGTTGCTCGCCTGCTAAAAATCACCGTTGATACATCACTTATCCGTGCACTGATACAGTACTGGGATCCATATTATCGGTGTTTCTCCTTCAACAAGATGGATCTTGTTCCGACTATAGAGGAATACAATAGAGGAATACAATAACCTCCTGGGTTGGCCGTCTGATTATCCAATGGAGACTTACCATCATGATAGGAGAATTGAGCCTCATCGGGCCTTGGCTAAACTGTTGGACATGCCAGCTTCTACTCTTCAATCCAAATTCTCGACAAAGGGGTATCGTAGATTCATCAGTTGGAATGACATAAAGCAATTGAGCCACACTCTCCCACAAAAGGACCAAAGACATAAGGTTTTTGCTTTGGCAATATATGGCTTGGTAATCTTTCCTAGAATCATTGGATTCATTGAGGGAGACGTCATCTCACTATTCGAGCAAATCTCCAAGGCTCAAGTGAATCCGACTTCAGCCATTCTTTGTGAAACCATTAGGTCATTGAATTATTGTCGCCAAAGCGGGGGCAAATTCATTGGATGTTCTCACCTCCTTGACATATGGATCAAGAGCCACCTTCATTGTGACAAACAAAATTTCGGGAATCGCTTTTCAAAAGACTTCATTCCAATTGAAGCTTTCTTGAAAAGTGAATCCATTCATCATTATAATAAGGAATGATGGATTAACTATTTTAAGAACATCAATGAGTTGCAAATTGAATGGAGAGCCCCCTGGTCCACCTCCACCCGCGTCATCTATCGTTGTGGCAATTGCCCATGGGTTCCTCTTCTGGGTATATGGGGAGGAACAAGTTATGCCCCGGCCCAAGTACGGAAGCAATTTGGGTCCATGCAATTTATACCCATGACTCACAATCTAAGTAAATTGGAATTCTCACACGAAGATCCAATGGCAAATAAGTTTGCCATGGGTATTTCAATTGCATGGAAAAGACTATTTGTACTGAAGTCCGGCCCTATTCTTTCTCCCACCGCCTACTGTGAATGGAGAAATAATCGAAAAGAAGGAATAGTGCTGCCCGATGATGCTCCCAGAAAGTTGGCAAAAAGAGAACTTGAGAAAGAATTAGAGGAGGAAAAAGAGAAGAACAAGAGAATGCTTATCGATATACAACAGCTCAGTCATAAAGCACAACACCTCGAAGAAAAAGTTGAATGTAAAAAACAAATCATCTCTCAATTAGTCGAAGAAACTGATCAAAAAGAGATGAGAGCAAGATACTGGGAAGATCAATACAGACTTTCTCAGGATCAAGTAGAAGTGTTTTTGGCTGAAGTCAGGAAAATCACTCAGCAAGCCCAACAAATGGGTGAAGAAGCTAGAGAATTGGAAGAACTGAGCTGTCCTACTTCATCATTAACTGTTCAAAAAATGATGGAGTTCATTGCTAAGGCTAGAAAACAATATTGTACCTTGGGCCATTTCTTTTGAGAGAATACAATAAAAGCAGTCGAAACAATTGTCTTGAGAATGTAATTGAGAATTTCCACTATAGTCCTTCTTTCACCGAGTACCTACAATATTCATTGCATGCATCCATTACATCAATCACATACATGTAGAGTCTAATAAAATAAATCTTACTTTAAAAAGGTAAAATTGGACCTCAACACCGATATTCAACTCGGCTCCAAACAAGATTAATGGCAGAACAAACCGAAGGACGTCTCATAGATATGGAGTCCAAGATAGAAAGTATGGCCGAACAAATGAGACAATTGATGGAGCTAATCAAGGGGAAAGCAACTCAAGTTCCCATCAAAGAACCACAAGATCCTACTTATCCTCCGGGATTCACCCCACAACGGATCTCAGTTCAAGAAAATCTGTTTCAGGAATCAGGTCCGTCCGCTAGCGTTCACCTGAAACAAGACACTGTATATGAAGAGAAGAAGACACTACCAAAGGAAGAAGGAGAATCTCAAAAGTTCGAAACAATAGAGAAGAGACTTCGGGCCATTGAAGGAGGCACTATATTCGGATCTCTCTCAGTGGATGACCTCTGCTTAGTGCCAGATGTCGTAATCCCCTCAGACTTTAAGGTGCCAGATTTTGTGAAATACGATGGAACGAGTGATCCCATCACTCACATCACATTGTTTCTAAGAAGACTACAACCACTCACAAAAGACGAGAAAGTGTGGATAGCACTTTTTCAAGAAAGCCTTACAAAGTCAGCACTACAGTGGTATCTAAGTCAAGGTCCAAGAAACATCAAAACATGGAATGACCTTGCTCAGGCCTTCATCAGCAATTACAAACATGTCATGGACCTGGCCCCGGATCGCCAAACTCTCCAGAATATGGAGAAGAAAAAGCAAGAAACCTTCAAGGAGTATGCTCAAAGGTGGAGGGACTTAGCCGCACAAGTTCAGCCACCCATGACGGAGAGAGAAATGGTTACTTTATTTGTCCAAACACTGAAGTACCCATATTATGACAAACTCATTGGCAATTCGGCAACCAATTTCTCAGACGTTGTCATGTCTGGAGAAAGAATTGAGCACGGGATTAGGACCGGGAAGATTACTGAGTCCTTTAATGATCCTATGAAAAGAGGAGGACCATCCAGAAGAAAGGATGAGGAAGTACAACAAATAGGACGCGGAAGAGGGATTCCCCTCGTGGGTACTGTGGCTACCGGGCCTCGCCTATCCTATTCTACCAATAGGCCCAATGATTATCCTCCCAATAGGCCCAACAATTATCCTCTCAACAGGCCTAATCAGTTACGGCCACCTGTTCCGACTCCTCCAGTACCTGCACAAAGACCAAGAGAAGTTTTTGCGCCAATTCCCATGACTTACACTGAGTTGTATCCAAAACTCATCGAAAGTCAACTTATCCGCCCAATTCCTACAAGGCCATTGGAACCCCCATACCCAAGGTGGTATGACCCTAACATAACTTGCCCATATCATGATGGCGTTCCGGGCCATGGCCTGGAAAATTGCATAGCATTGAAACGCATAGTCCAACAATTAATCGAGTCAAAATGGTTGGACTTTTCTGATGAACCAAATGTCACTCACAACCCATTGCCACCTCATCAAGCTAAACCAGTCAATATGATAGAAGAACACCGGCTGATAAAGAAGTCAGTCAACGATATCATAACCCCTCTTAAGCATGTATATTCATGCCTTCTGAAAGAAGGGGTCATCATTCGAAAGTCTTCTTTTAAACATGAAGAAGTCAAAGATGAGGAATGGTGCGATTTTCATGACAGTAAGAGTCATTCTATCCAGGAATGCTCAGAATTCCGTGAAAATCTACAAAGACTCATAGACTCATCCCAACTCATCATTTTTATGTCAGATAAAGATGATGATGTGAATGTGATCATTAAAGAACAAGAAGTCAATGCTATGCCAAGACCACTAGTCATACCAATTTCAAAACCTACTCTTAAGCCTTTAAGAATTCAAGTCCCGAGGCCATTCCCCTACAAATCAGACAAAACTGTTCCATGGAGCTATGATTACACTTCCAACATCACATCAACTCCATTAGAAGTTGGGAGCATGACTAGAAGTGGTCGGTGTTATTCTCCAGAGCAAATGAACAAGCTCCAACAAGATAAGAACGTTACAGACCCAACAAGTGGACCTCTTGATACAAATACATCCAAAGAGCAAGAGATGCCTCGAGCGGTAACAGATGAACAAGCTACTGAGTTTCTCAAACTCATAAAGCAAAGTGAGTACAGCATCGTGGAGCAGTTAAACCGCCTGCCAGCAAAGATTTCCATACTTTCATTACTCTTAAGCTCTGATGCTCATCGAGAAGCCCTCCTCAAAGTCTTGAATAAGGCCTATGTTGAGCAAGATATTTCCGTGAATAATTTTGACCACCTCGTCAACAACATCACGGCACAGAATCTCATCACATTCACTGACGATGAGATGCCAGCAGAAGGAAGGGGTCACTCTAATGCTCTACATATTTCGGTTAAATACAAAGATCGAATTATGACTAGAGTTCTTATCAACAATGGGTCAGCTCTAAATGTAATGCCACTTGAAACCTTACATAAAATTGGTATAGACCCATCATATCTCAACAACAGTCATATTATTGTTCGAGCATTTAATGGGACGAGAAGAGATATTGTTGGAGAAATAGAGCTACCAATAGGGATTGGTCCCTGTCTCTTCCACATCACATTCCAAGTCATGGAAATTAATCCGTCTTATACCTGTCTGTTGGGAAGACCATGGATCCACATGGCCGGAGCAATTCCTTCTTCATTACACCAAAAAATGAAATTCATTATTGAAGGAAAGTTAATCACAGTCTTTGCTGAAGAGGACATTCTGCTATCTAGACCTGCGGATGCTCAATACGTCGAGGTTAATGAAGATATACCTGAGTGCTCTTTCAGGTCGTTTGAAATTGTTAATGCTACCTATATCGGTGAATATGGAGAAGAACCAGTGCCTAGCATCTCCAAGACAAGTCGCATGATCACCAAACTCATGATGAAAGAAGGATACTCACCGGGGTTAGGTCTGGGACAAGATTTACAAGGAATCCCAGAGCCATTGAAAATCTCTGCAAATGAAGGAAAATACGGCCTAGGTTTCACACCAACAAGGCAAGACAAAATGAAGGTGATAGCTGAAAAGAGAGAAAAGAGGATTGCACGATTAAAAGGGCATCCTCTGGAAGAAGGAAATCTGGATATCCCCGACATCAATGAAACATTCGTGAGTGGTGGTTTGATTCCGAAAAATGACAATGAAGGCGCGCTGACCATCAACATCAACAAGTCTTTTGAAAGTCTTTCTATTCAGGCAATAATCAGTGATTCACCCGAAGATGAGGAGCTCGTTCAACCCTGTAGCCCACGGGATATGCTGAACAATTGGGAGGCGATAGAACTGCCTATTATAATCAACAGCTTTTCAAAGTAATCTAATAGTAAAAACCTCCTAAATAAAGGTTCAATCAATAGGGTGTAGTCTTTGTTTAAGTGAACCTTTTAGTTATTGCTTTTTATTCCAATAAAGTTGTGATTTATGCACATTGTAAATAAAGTACCAGTTTGCATCCATCTCATTCGTGCCATTTTTTTTTTTCTTCTCTTTCTTTTCTCTCTGGATAATGCAGACCCAAAACTCTCTTTGATGACAATGAAAGAATGAACTTCGATAATCCTGTAAACACTACCGACTCGGATGACGAAGATCTTCAAGTATATCCTGAGCTATTAAAAATGATTCAGCGAGATGAAAAAGAAAGAGCAACAAGTCAAGAACCAACGGAGGTATTCAACCTGGGAGACAGTCAGGATGTAAAAGAAGTCAAGATTGGCACTTTATTCCCTCCTGAAGAAAAAGAAGAATTAGTCCATTTATTGAAAGAATATGTGGATGTATTCGCTTGGTCATACCAAGATATGCCCGGCTTAAGCTCAGACATAGTACTACACAAAATACCCTTGAAGCCTGGGGCGAAGCCTGTCAGACAGAAGTTACGAAGATTAAAGCCGGAGTTAATCTTAAGAGTAAAAGATGAGATTCAAAAGCTGTGGGATGCAGGATTCCTTGGGGTCGCTGAATATACAGAATGGGTGGTTAACATTGTTCCAGTCGAAAAGAAAAAGAGTGGGAAACTAAGAGTGATAGCGTTGTGTTAGCCATCATTTACGATCCCGCCGTGGCTCCACGACGGGGGTGACAGGGACCTCCTGAGGGATGTCATAGGTGGCCGTCCTACGATGGAGAGCAGGGGCCATGAAGGATTTTCGGTGCAGGAAAGAGCCTGAAAAAGTTGACATCTTCAAGCGGTTCGGCCTGAAATATACAGAAAACATGGGTTAGGAGGTCCCCGGAGCTGTTTTCCAGGGAGGAGCCTCCGACGCCCAAGTCAGTGCCTCTAAATAGCAAAGAATAGGCATAAAATAGACTGGCTGGGAGTATTTTTCTGGCATGCACGTAAGGGGAAGCATCACGCCAGAGGCGTTTTTCTGGCATGCCTAGAGGAGAAGAGAGGAGAAAACTGGGACTCTGGAGTGTTCTCCAAAGCTCCTGTCCAGCCCCCCTTGCCCAGAGTTTTTCCTGCTGTAAATAGGAGAAAATGAACCCTCCTGATCGTGACACGTGTATGGACGGATAGGATCCGTACCTCTTAAACAGGAAAGTGGTCAGCCGTGTGCAGGCTTTCTCGGGCAATGGTTTGTCGAGAATCGTGTCTCAGTGTGCCAGAGCACGGACTACAGTGGCCTGTCAGAATGCTTGAGGTCAACGTCTAGGACGTACGGGCAAATATGTCAGAGACTCCTTCGTATCACCCATCACCCCTCCGAGGTCCCTCCGGCCGACGTTACCTTTTAGGTGGACGAGCAAGGACCTCTCCCCGGGGTGACACCGTTTCTTCGGGGTGTTCTCACTCTTCCGAAGTTGGTTCATTCGTCCTCTGATGGGGAGGCGATACAGTAACTTTCCGAGGTTGGTGCGATGGGTCTTCCGAGGTCGGATATGTCAGGCGTTTGGCCCCTCCTCCGAAGTTAGTGGCCAAGACCATGGCACTTCGGCCATCACATGCCCTCCTTCGGAAAGCCGAAGTATGACTTCGGCTTGTAGCCCTTTTGGGAGCACTTTCAGAGGATCCAGCTTATATCATTTGCAAGAAAGGTACTTCGCCATTTTAAGGGTGTAGTTTGCTCGGGCGAATGTCGCATACCTGCCTTTCGGCGTTGCCGAGATGTCCGAGATGTCCAATCTTATCTTTTCTGTCTTAAGTCAATGGACTGTCATGCCTTGAAACTAGGCGCGTCAATCTGGGGCTAGACCCAAATCTTCAGGATGTCAGAAAACATGCCCTAGTTTCTCGCGATGACCGACACGTGGCAAGCGTCAATTGGTATGGCACGTCTTTTTGCGCGGGAAGGGTAATTATGGTGACGTTTCGCTCCCATGCAGCAGTTATGACGCCTTTTCAATTGCCCTTTCTTTGCTCTATATAAGCTTCCCCTTTGTCATTCTTTCCTTTTGCTCTTTTCTGTGCTCTCCCCCTTGCTCTCGCTTTCTCTCGCCTTTTTCATTTCTTTGAGCGACGGTCTGCACGGCGGAGCGATTTCCGGCCACTATTTACGACGGCATCCAGGAATCCTGATTTTGGCAAGGTTTTTCGTGAGTGCCTTCCTTGGGAGTCGTTCAACTTTTGCTAGTTTCTCAATTTCCCGAAGTCGTATTTTTTCAATTTTTGCTGACGCTTTCCTTATTTCCCGGAAACTCCTTTTTTGGCTAAACGCCTTTGGACTCGTACTGATGCTTTTCCCCCTTTTTCAGAGATGGCTGACGATTCTGCCGCCTACTACAAGAATCTCTTCCTTGGTCAAGTAGAGAAGGGAGAACAAGCAAAGAAAAGTGGCTCCAAAAGGCGCAAGTCTACTGGGAGCGGACCGTCTTCGGCCAAGAAGTCAAAGAAGAGAGCCCTTACTTCACCTTCCGAGGATGTGGTGGAGGTCGATGAAGTTATTGCTACTTCCACCAAGGTTGATATCTCAACCGATGCGATGGCCACTTCCACCGACGCTACTGCAACCTTGGCCATGGTTGATGTTACTCCGTTATCCACCAGGGTTGTCACCCCCTCCGAAGTAGCTGCGACATCTTCTGAGGCCGATATTGCGGCGGCCGAGGTGCCCGCCGGAGTAGTCACCCTTTTCACTCCGTCGGGTCCCATCTCGCCCGTGGGGCTTTCAGGCTCTTTGCCCGAGAGTCCAACTATTCAAAAGTTGGACAGACGTCGCAAGGACAAAGGCAAGTACATTCCGGCCTTTGCGGCGGACACTACCGAGGATACTACCGGGGTTGCACCAGGTTTGCTCCGAATACGTTCTTGCTCATAACTTATGTTTTCGGGGAGCCCTTCCTGACTCGCGCCCCTCCATTTTGCAGAGGACCGCGCGACCCCCGCATGGATGGCTGATCATGCCCGAAGACGGGCTCTTCGGGACTCCCTTCTCCCGAAAGACAAAATTCCGAGGGAGCCGTTTTGGTCTTTCACGGAAGACATGAACTTGTTTTCCGGGGATTGCCAAGAGATGGCTCCCCAGATGGCGAGGGGTGTTCTTACAGAAGCCTCTTCTAGGGCAGTTGCCGAGGAGTGCGCTTCTGGGGATATCCTCGCCACTAGAATTTCTGAACGCGCCGCTCAGGTAACCTTCTCTCTTTTTTGCCCAAGTGTTTTGCCTTTCCTTATGCTGCTTTCCCTGAGGATATTCTCCTTCTCTTTTCGCAGCTTTTGGGGTACAGTGAACACCTCCGATTTTGGGCGGCAGAGCAGTCTTCTACCCGAGCTCGGGCTGAAAGTGAACTGGAGCAGGCTAGGCTCTTCTGTATTAACTTGGACATAGCCAATGTCGAGTTAGGGCGCATAGCCAGGGAGAAGGTTGCTCTGCTCCGGGATGAGTTCCTCATAGGCCAATCGGACCTTTTGAAGGACTTTTCCCGTAAAATGAGCGACCTTGGCGAGGAGGTTGTGCGCTTGACTTCGGCCAATGAGGTTATTCAGAAGGAGAAAGAAGAAGAAGCTGCCCTTCTGAAGAAGACTCTTGCCGAAAAGGCGGCTCTTCAAGCCAGGGTTTATTTTCTGAGGAGAAGTGCA
>SMDT01002236.1:0-46710 GCA_005392925.1 Aquilaria sinensis | reverse complement strand
ATGGATAATATGCACGGTCCTATGTTGTTGATTTTCTTGCAGGTTATAACCCTTACTGAGAACTTTTGGTTCTCACATCCCTTACATATTTTGTGTGCAGATACTGGTGGACCTGGGGCTAATAACCAATAAAGAAACTGGTTGTTAGTATTTTAATACTAGGTGTGCAAAAGTTAATTAATATGGTACATTGTGGATAAGTTTTCTTCTTGTAGGTCCCTAACTACTGCAATACTAATTTACTAGCCTTTATTGTACAGAGGCAAGGAACAGGGAATACCTGAACACTGTAGTGACCCCTTTTGGCAGTGTAACTCAGGTGGGATCGGATTCCCAGATTCTCAGTGTGTAGCACATGGATAACAATTTTGTGTATGATGTACATATAAGTGTGCAGAAGTTATGCCTCTGGTAAATGCTATGGAACTAGTGGTTATGTTCCCTAGTAGCTTGTATGGACACACGATGCATAATAGTATGTTTTATATAAATGCATATTTGAAGTGCTGGCCAGCTGCATCGATTATATATTATTTTTTTTATGGTCATTGACCTACAGCCATAATAAGGCATAGTATAACACGGTATGACATTAAGGATTTAATCAATTAGCAGGCCCACTAGGACAAATTTACATAGGCCTAACACTAAATAAGTGTAAGGTTCCTGGGGTCCCATATGACTAAGATGGGATTAAGGTTGAAGGCCTGTGACACATACCACCTCGGGTATGGGGGTTCCAATGACCTTGTAGGAATTGGGCGGATAAGTTGACTTTCAATGAGTTTTGGATATAACTCAGTGTAAGTCATGGGAATTGGCACAAAAACTTCTCTTGGTCTTTGTGCAGCTACTGGAGGGGTCGGCACAGGTGGCCATAACTAATTAGGCCTATTGAGAGGATAATTGTTGGGCCTATTGGGAGGATAATCATTTGGCCTATTGGTTGAATAGGATAAGCGAGGCCCAGAAGCCACAGTGCCCACGAGGGGAATCCCTCTTCCGCGTCCTATTTGTTGTACTTCCTCATCCTTTCTTCTGGATGGTCCTCCTCTTTTTATGGCATCATTAAATGACTCAGTGATTTTTCCGGTTCTAATCCCATGCTCAATTCGTTCTCCAGACATGACAACGTCTGAGAAATTGGTTGCCGAATTGCCAATAAGTTTGTCGTAATATGGATACTTCAGTGTTTGGACAAATAAAGTAACCATTTCTCTCTCCGTCATGGGTGGCTGAACTTGTGCGGCTAAGTCCCTCCACCTTTGAGTGTATTCCTTGAAGGTTTCTTGCTTTTTCCTTTCCATATTCAGGAGAGTTTGGCGATCCGGGGCCAAGTTCATAACATGTTTATAATTGCTGATGAAGGCTTGAGCAAGGTCATTCCATGTTTTGATGTTTCTTGGACCTTGACTTAGATACCATTGCAGTGCTAATTTTGTAAGACTTTCTTGAAAAAGTGCAATCCACACCTTTTCGTCTTTTGTGAGTGGTTGTAGTCTTCTTAAAAACAACGTGATATGAGTGATGGGATCACCTATTCCATCGTATTTCACAAAGTCTAGCACCTTAAAGTCTGAGGGGATTACAACATCTGGCACTAAGCAGAGGTCATCCACTAAGAGAGATCCGAATATAGTGCGTCCTTCAATGGCCCGAAGTCTCTTCTCTATAGTCTCGAGCTTTTGAGATTCTCCTTATTCCTTTGATAGTGTCTTCTTCTCTTCATATACAGTATCTTGTTTCAAGTGAACGCTAGCGGATAGACCTGGTTCCTGAAAAAGATTTCCTTGAACTGAGATCCGTGGTGGGGTGAATCCCGGAGGATAAGTGGGATCTTGAGGCTCTTTGACGGGGACTTGGGTTGCTTTCCCCTTGATTAGCTCCATCAATTGTTTCATTTATTCGGCCATGCTTTCTATCTTGGACTCCATATCTATAAGACGTCCTTCGGTTTGCTCTGCCATTAGTCTTGTTTGGAGCCGAGTTTAATATCGATGTTGAGGTCCAATTTTACCTTTTTAAAGTAAGATTTATTTTATTAGACTTTACATGTATGTGATTAATCTAATGGATGTATGCAATGAATGTTGTAGGTACTCGGTGAAAGAAGAACTATAGTGGAAATTCTTGATTACATTCTCAAGACAATTATTTCGACTGCTTTTAAAAGAAATGACCCAAAGTACAATATTGTTTTCTAGCTTTAGTACTAAACTCCATCATCTTTTGAACAGTTAATGATGAAGTAGGGCAGCTCAGTTCTTCCAATTCTCTAGCTTCTTCACCCAATTGTTGGGCTTGCTGAGTAATTTTCCTAACTTCGGCCAAAAACACTTCGACTTGATGCTGAGAAAGTTTGTATTGATCTTCCCAGTATCTTGCTCTCATCTCTCTTTGATCATTCTCTTCGACTAATTGAGAGATGATTTGTTTTTGACATTCAACTTTTTCTTCGAGATGTTGTGCTTTATAACTGAGCTGTTGTATATCGGTAAGCATTTTCTTATTCTTTTCTTTTTTTCTCCTCTAATTCTTTTTCAAGTTCCCTTTTTGCCAGCTTTCTAGGAGCATCCTTGGGCAGCACTATTCCTTCTTTTCGATTATTTCTCCATTCATAGTAGGCGGTGGGAGAAAGAATAGGGCCGGACTTCAGTATAAATAGTCTTTTCCATGCAATTGAAATACCCATCGCCAACTTATTTGCCATTGGATCTTCGTGTGAGAATTCCAACTTACTTAGATTGTGAGTCATGGGTATAAATTGCATGGACCCGAATTGCTTCCGTACTTGGGCCGGGGCATAACTTGTTCCTCCCCATATACCTAGAAAAGGAACCCATGGGCAATTGCCACAGCGGTAGATGACGCGGGTGGAGGTGGACCAGGGGGCTCTCCATTCAATTTGCAACTTATGGATGTTCTTAAAATAGTTAATCCATCCTTCCTTACTGTCATGATGAATGGAGTCACTCTTCAAGAAAGCTTCAATTGGAATGAAGTCTTTTGAAAAGCGATTCCCGAAATTTTGTTTGTCACAAAGAAGGTGGCTCTTGATCCATATGTCGAGGAGGTGAGAACATCCCATGAATTTGCCCTCGCTTTGGCGACAAAAATTCAATGACCTGATGGTTTCACAAAGAATAGCTGAAGTCGGATTCACTTGAGTATTGCATATTTGCTCGAATAATGAGATGACGTCTCCTTCAATGAATCTGATGATTCTAGGAAATATTACCAAGCCATATATCGCCAAAGCGAAAAGCTTGCGTCTTTGATCCTTTTGAGGGAGAGTGTGGCTCAATTGCTTTAAGTCATTCCAACTGATGAATTTTCGATACCCCTTCGTCGAGAATTTGGATTGAAGACTGGAAGCTGACACATCCAACAGTTTTGCCAGGGCCCGATGAAGCTCAATTCTCCTGTCATAATGGTAAGTCTCCTTGGGTAATCAGACGGCCAACCCAGGAGATTACTGTATTCCTCTATAGTCGGAACAAGATCCATCTTGTTGAAGGAGAAACACCGATAATATGGATCCCAGTACTGTATTAGTGCACGGATAAGTGATGTATCAACGGTGATTTTTAGGAGGCGAGCAACATGGCCATATGTTGATGTGAATGCTTCCCGGTCTGCAAAGCTCCAACTATTCCACACTCGTGATAGTTCAGTTATGTCGTTCTGATCTATACGGACCGATACTTGATCCTTGAGTTGTAATGAGAATGTGGTGTCAGGGAATTTCCATGAAGCTTTTGGGCCGTTTCGGAGAATTCCATAGCTTCCGGCTGAGTTTCCATGATTGTGGCATTCCAAGATTCATTAACAGCCGTGGGAAGGTATTCGAGAATGTCCATGATAGTGATTCCTTCACCGAGTACTTATCTTAATGAATGATATGAATATGCCAGAAAAATAAACAAGGAAAAACAGAGTTAGCAAAAAGTAATACACGGAATCATAAATCTAGCCATATAAGCAAATAGATAAAAATTCATGCCTATGGTGATTGGAACCAAGACATAGGAGTTCTTATTGATAGGTTCTATGGTAGAGTAAGGAGTTCTATATGCATAAGGTGGTTCATCAAAAAGGCCAAGGGTAGTTCCCGAATCCCATCACTAAATTATAGTGACAGCCCAATTCCTTACCCACGAGGGTTTATGTAAGGAAAGGATTAATTCGAGTCATAGCTTTTCGTGGGCCCATGTAGAGACTATCGTCTCAGGAGGCAATACACTACTTTGCTACTTGAAACCGGTGAAGGCTTAGAGACCATGGTCTCACAAGGACAACAACACCAATTCCGCTTTGAAAGAACGGGTTCGAATTGAGGAAGCTCGGGTATAGAGCTTCATGTCATGAATGCATTATGCATGTTTATAATAAGTAAATATAGCACATAAATCCACATAAAAATAAGCAAAGCAGAACAAAAGAAATTAATTATTAGGCCTGACTCACTGACTTCTGTCCCCAGCGGAGTCGCCAAGCTGTGGCAACGTGAGGGTTATTGGGGGAGTCGCCACCAATCGGTTTTCGCCTAGGTCGATTGGACACCTAAAAATGGTCTGCGAGAGTTCGGGGGTTCGGGAGTACGGTTACGTTAAATTAACTCTATTTTAACGCCCAAAATTGGTACCTTAGTTGATTTCAATTTTGTTTTGCTTGCTTTTAAATAATTTCAGTTAATTTTCAAAACAGAAAATTTTAACTGAATTAGTCGGATGTGGATTTTTAAATTAATCTGGATTTCAAAATCTTGATAATTAATTTGCGTCATTTATAATAAACATCGATATTTCCGAACCATGGATTCTATCGAATCACCTGGATACAGAATTTCATGAAATTTAATTTAATTTTTATTGTATATTTTAAATTAATTATTAATCCATATCATAAATTCTGTCGAATTATCTGAATATGGATTTTTATCTTTATACTTAATTTTATTCATTTTTTTTAAAAAAGTTGTATTTTTCCAAACCATGAATCCTATCGGATCACCCGGACATGGAATTTAATTAAAATTTTTATTCTTAATTTAATTAATTATTAATTTAATTATTAAATTTGTCATAATTTTTTATAAAATTTTGGATTTATTAATGATCTTAATGTTAATTTAATTTATTTTTTATTATTCTTTTCTTTTTTTGTTTAATGAAGGATTTTTTTTTAAAAAAAAGATATACTTAAAAATTTGATTTTTTTGGATTGTCTGTTTATGATTTTTTTTATTTATTTTTAACCAAGGAAATTTTTTTTTAAAAGGAATAAAAGGTTAACTTTTTATTGTTTTAAAAAATATATGAAATTCCAAAATAATAAAGGATGAGGGGTTTGTTGTAAAAAAAAAAGATTCTTGATTAGCACTAAAAATAAGTGAGATAAGGTTAATTATTCACATATAAAAAAAAAATTCTTTTTATGGCTAAAAGTGAAATAAGTGAAATAAGTTTAATCATCCACATAAAAAATAAAATATAAAGTAAATTACAGGAAATTAAATAAATAAAGAAAAAGTCGGGCTTTTTACTATCCACTTAAAATATAAGGTAGGAGGTATAACCTTCCATAAAAAAAATTAAAAGTGCATAAATTAAATAATTGCAGGAAATTAAATAAATAAAGAAAAGTGGGGCTTTTTGGCCATCCACTTAGAATAAAAAAAATAGGAGGTATAACCTTCCATAAAAAATAAACATGCATAAATTAAATAATTACAGAAATTAAATAAATAAAGAAAAGTGGGGCTTTTTGGCCATCCAATAAAAAAAAGTAGGAGGTATAACCTTCCATAGAAAAAAAAAAATAAAAGTGCATAAATTAAATAATTGCAGGAAGTTAAATAAATAAAGAAAAATGGGGCGTTTTGGCCATCCACTTAAAAAATAAAAGATATGAGGTATAACCTTCCATAAAAAAAAAACAAAGGAGAAAAAGAAAAAAGAAAACAAAAATAACAAAAATAACAAAAATAAACACTCAAAGTTTGCTGTTAATGGCCTATCTGCAAGAATAAAAGATATCAGTGACTTGTACGAACGAAACAAAAGGAAAAGGGGATTAAAACGGGGCTATACCAAAAAAATTGATGGGTCAGAAATCGGGTTGGATCCGGGTCTGAAATGGGTCACGATACGGTTTCGTCTTCGATTCGTCTTCTCCGATGGTGACGGGACTGGTGGCGACCTGGGCTGGCTTCGTCGGCGACGGGCTGACGAGATGGAGGTGGAAATGGCAGCAGGACGGGGAGGCGATGCGTGGGATGAGGACGACGGAGGTCGCGTACGGGACGGTAGCAACGTGCAGCGGAAGGCGAGGGATGGAACTGACAACGTGGCGTGGGTGACGGCGTGACTGGCGAGGTTGGAGAGACGGCGACGGCGACGAGGCGGCGGCATAACGGAGGTAGAAACGGCAAAGTGAAACGGAATCGGTGACGGCGTTGATTGGAAATTGTTGGATGGCAAATGGAGGGTGATAGCAGCACAAGGGGAAAGTTCAGGTTTTCTGGGAAGAGGGAGAAGAGGCAAGGGACTAAGCTACAGTTTTCCTTTTTTTTAATAAAGAGATCCAATCTTTCTTTTTTTCTTCCTTTCTTCGCAGATTTCTCGGGCCTTGGATTCCCTTAATTAAAAAAAAAATTGAAATTTAATTAAAAACAGACTTATCTCTTAATTTGGTAAAATGACACTTTCAGTCCTTTACATCTCTTTGACTTTGGGGATGTTCCTGAAACTTTTGATTGAGACAATGTTGTCTTTTTCTGTCAATTTGAGCAAAAAACGTCTGTTTGGCCCAAAAAGGACGTGAAAAATTACCAAATTCTCCTGAAATTTTCCAGATTTTGTCAAATTTTCTCAAATTTCTCAATTTCGTCATTTTTACCCCAAACTTTTCAATTTTGTCATTTTTTATGGAGTTTTCTTTTGTATTTTCATACATACATATATACACACATATATCATTTTAACTAAACCCTTATAAAATAAAATGTATTTTAAACTAATTAACTTAATTAAAAATTTTTTAGTAATAATAATAAATTAATTAATAATTAATTAATAATAATAATTTTTTATATTTTTTTTTAATTTTTTTTTAATTTTTTTTACATAGGCATATAGATATTAACTTAAGAAAATTCCCCTGCTAAACTATTTAATTTTCTCTTTTCATTGTATAATAATTAATTAATTAATTTTTTTAATTATTTTTTATTTTTTAATTAATTTTTTTTAAAAAAAATTTCGGATGAAATTGGGTGTCAACAACCATTAAGGAGCCTTTTTCAGTAACGCGACTATATTCGGCCTATATTTTCATTGGCGACTTTGGGGAGGAGTAGTTATAAGCTTTCTTTCAGAAAAAATGTCTAAGTATAGAATCATTTCAGAGAGTCTGAATGCCAAGTATTTTTCAACTCTACTTCCTTGGTATCACCCAATTTGTAGACCCCTGGGCGAACTTCGTCGTGGACCAAATAAGGTCCACTCCAGTTTGGCCGAAGTACCTCTTGTGATGGCTTGCATGGTTCAAATTCAGCCTTTCGGAGAACAAGGTCTCCTCTTTTGATTTCTTTTCTTCTTACATGTAAGTTAGTGGCGTGAGCTATTCTTTGTTGGAAAGCCTTCCTCCTAAGTTTGGCCATTTCGCGATGTTCTTTGGCGAGGTCTAGTTTTGTCCTCAAGCCGAGATCATTTCCTCCTTCATCGAATACTTTTATTCTTATTGAAGGCTGCATAACCTCAATGGGGATGATGGCTTCTGTCCCGTACATGAGTGAGAAAGGAGTTTCCCCGGTGGCCCTTCGAGGAGTTGTACGATAGCTCCACAGCACACTTGGGAGCTCTCCTGGCCATTTCCCCTTTGCCTCCCTTAGTCTCTTCTTCAAGCCATCTTTTATTGTCCTATTGGATACCTCGACCTGCCTGTTACTTTGAGGGTGGGCTACTGGAGCAAAATGCATTTTTATGCCAAGGTCAGCCACGAATTCCTGGAATCCTCTATCCGTAAACTAGGTTCCATTGTCGGCCACTATTACCCTTGGTATGCCAAATCGGCATATGATGTTCTTCCATACGAACTTTTGGATGTCCTTTGCTGAGATTGATGCCAATGGCTCCGCTTCAATCCACTTGGTGAAGTAGTCCACTGCAACTATACAGGACTTTACCCCACCGGGAGCACTTGGAAGAGGTCCGATGAGATCAATACCCCATACGGTGAATGGGCAAGGATAATTTGCTGAAGTTATTCTTTTCGAAGGTAACTTTTGGATGTTGGCGTGCCTTTGGCAATTGTCACATCTTCGGACAAATTGCCTTGTGTCTTTCCTCAAGGTAGGCCAAAAGTAACCTTGGCGAAGTAGTACCCCAGCAAGAGCGTCTGTTCCTATATGGGAGCCAAAAGCTCATTCGTGGACTTCTTTGAGTATTGTTCTGACATTATTTTCGCCTATGCATTTCTGCAGGGGGCTCGATACCCTTGTCTATACAGTTTCTCTCCGATGAGGAAGTATCTTCCCGAGCGCTTTCGTACTTTTGCAGCCTCTTTGGGATCCTTAGGGAGTTTCGAAGTTGCTAGATATTTCTTGATGGGGTCTTGCCATCCTTCCCCCAAGGTTCCCATGCACATTAATTCTGTACTGGGTTGCTCCAGCACCTCGGTGGGTTCCTTGGATTTCGCCAAGGTGTCAGCTTGAGTATTATCTCTTCGGGGCACGTTTTCTCTTTGTACCGAGTCAAACTCTTCGATGAGTTTTTTAACAAGGTCGTGATATTTCGCCAAGGTTGGATCCTTTGCCGCATATTCTCCTTTTGCCTGCCGGACTACTAGCTGTGAGTCACTATGGGCCATAAGGTTTTTCACGCCGACTTTTCTGGCCAGCTTTAGTCCTGTTATGAGGGCCTCATATTCGGTGATGTTTTTGGTAACATCAAAATTGAATTTGATTGCTTTGGTAGTTTCCATACCTTCGGGCCCCCGAAGGACTATTCCAGCGCCTTGATACTCGACACCTGACGCTCCATCGACAAAGAGTTTCCACTCTGGATCAACCTTTGCTAAATCTTCCTTGATGGTTTCAGCATTCTCGATATTTGGGATTTCGACAATGAAGTTTGCCAGTGCCTGGGCTTTTATTGCCCTTCTAGGCTCATAAGTGATGTCATACTCTCCGAGTTCGATACACCATTTTGATAATCTTCCCGAATGCTATACTCTTTTCATTACGTCGCGTAGAGGCAGGTTACTACGGACGGTGATAGCATGTCCTTGGAAGTAGGGTCGCAACCTTCTGCCTGCGAGTACCAAGGAGTAGATGGCCTTTTGAAGCAATGGGTATCTAATCTCGGCGCCATGTAGGGACTTCCTTACATAATATACTGGCCATTGCCTCCCACCTTCTTCTTTTACTTGGACCGAACTCACTGCTTTTTCAGTAACTGCAAGGTAGAGGATGAGGGGTTCTCCCTCCCGGGATTGCCAAAGTGTTGGCAGGTGGGTCAAGTAGTTTTTAAGCTCATCCCAAGCTTTCTGGCATTCTGGGTTCCATGGATGCTTCTGGGTTCCGAAGGTATCCTCGCCCTTGGGGGCTTTGGTGAGTACTTTGAAGAATGGTCGACATCGGTCGCCGTACCTGGAGATGAATCTACTAAGGGAAGTGATTTTTCCGGTAAGCCTTTGTATATCTTTGATGGATATGGGTGTTCAAAAATTTAGCAGGGCTTTTGACTTTTTCAGGGTTGGCATTTATTCCCCTTCTGATACCATGAACCCAAGAAACTTTCCTGCACTTACTTTGAATACACACTTCTCGGGATGAAGACGTATGCCGAACTCCCGAAGTCATTGGAAAGTTTCGCCTAAGTCGGTGATATGATTACCTGGAATTTTTCTCTTGACTATCATATCATTAACGTATACTTCCATGTTTCTCCCGATTTGAGAATCGAATACCTTGTTCATCAGCCTTTGATAGGTGGCCCCTGCGTTTTTAAGCCCGAAGGGCATTCTGATGTAGCAGTAGGTACTTGTTTCCATGATGAAGGCCATTTTTTCTTCACCTTCGGGGTTCATCCGAATCTGATGATATCCGCTAAAGGCATCGAGAAAGCTGAGAAGCCCGTATTCGGCGGTTGCATCTACCAGTTGGTCTATGGTTGGCAAGGGGTAAGAGTCCTTTGGGCAGGGGTCATTTAGGTTTCGAAAGTCAATGCACATTCGGAGTTTTTCACTCCCCTCTTTTGTGGCAATAACCACATTGCTGAGCCATTTGGGGTATTTTACCTCTCTTACCACCCCGGCTTCGATGAGGTGGTTGACTTCGGTTTTAACAAAGGAATTCATATGAGCCGATACACTCCGTTTTTTCTGCCAAACTGGTTTGGTGTTCGGTCGCACTTTAAGACTGTGGTGGATTATGCTGGGGTCGACCCCAGGCATATCTTTCGACGAGTAGGCAAATAGATCTTTGTTCATAAACAAGAAGGATACAAGCCTCTTTTTGTCATCCTCGGCCAATTTTTTCCCAATTCGGGTGTTTCGGCCAGGGATCAACTCTACATCCGCTGTTTCTACTTTTTCCAAGCTTTCATTTTCCTCCTTCACTATTTCTTCGCCCATTATGACTGTTTTTTCCTTTACGAAAGTCTGTACTTGGATTTTTGCTGGGCTTTGTCTGGCCTTTGTGAAGACTTTTCTGACTTCAGTTTGGTCAATGAAGATATTTGCGTATTCGTCTTTGGTTGTGAAGGTGACTGTCAGGTACTTTACATCCAGGGGGATGTGGAGATTACCTTGAGTCTGCCTTCCGAGGATAGCATTGTAATCGACGGCACATTAATGAGAATAAACCTTGTCATGACACAAGCGATCAACTCTTCCTGGCTATGGGGTGAGATCCCTTTCAGCATCAGAGGCAGGTCGACATATCCGAGAACCGAAAGTTCGAAGAGTCCAACGCCGAAGGTGGGGGAATTGACTGTACTGAGATCGCTTCTTGGAATGCCTAACTTGGGCAGTAGATGGGAAAAGATGATGTCATTGTTTGAGCCGTCATTGAGGAGTAGCCTTTTGACGTCCCAGTTTCCTATCCTTGCCATGATAAGGAGTGGATCGTCATGGGGGAACTTTATTGTAGACCCGTCTCTACGAATGAGCCTGCTTGGCGAGTTCCTGTATTCCATTACTGAGATTTCTCTTATCTTTCTCTTTCTCTCAGCCGAGGGTATCTTGGTGATGATGGTTTGGATAACCCCTGCTGATGGTGGTAGATTGTTTCGAGGACTTCGGTCCCGACGTTTGTCCGAATCATACTCTTCGTCATCCCCCCTCCTTTGCTCTTCCTTCCTTCCTTTCGATGAAGGCATCCGCAAGTATCAGCGAAGTTGACCTTGCTTGATCAGGGACTCGATATATTTTCTTAGTTGAAAATAATCTTTAGTGTCATGGCTGTGGTCTCGGTGAAATTGACAGAATTTCTTCATGTTCTTCTTGTTTTCCGAGGTCATGGCCTTTGGCCTTGGAACTGTGGTTCCTTGCCTTTCTAGTGCCATGAGGATGCTAGCTCTTGTGGTGTTCAAGGGAGTGAATGCCATCGGCCTTTTCCCCCTTTGTTTTCGGGACCTTTCCCCTTCATTCTGATGTCGAGGCTGATGGCTGGGCCCTTCGGGGCATGGGTGGTGTCCTTTTGGTCCTCCCATTCTAAGTTCCTCGGCGGTCATATGTTGTTTGGCCCTCCTATAGAACTCCCCAAGAGTGTCTGGGGGATCTTTGGAAAACTCATAGAATAGCTGGGAGTCCCTCCAAAGTCCTCTAATCATCGTGAGGATGCTAATTTCTGGCCAAAAATCTGGTACGCTCAACGCCTCTCGGTTGAACCTTTCAACGTAGTCGCGAATGGTCTCTCCACCTCGCTGGGCTATGTCGAAGATTTGTACTGGCATTTTGGCGGTTGGCATACTGCTGATGAACTGCTGGGTGAAGGTAGTGGATAGCTCTTGAAAACTTAGCAAGCTTTCGTGGGCCAAAGAGTTATACCATGCCGTTGCTGGACTAGAGAGTGTTACTTCAAAACATTTACAAAGAGTAGCATCATTTGCGCCATAGAGTACCATGCTTCATTTGTATTTTGTCAGGTGCACCTGAAGGTCACTACGTCCATCGTAAGTTTCTAGGCATGGCACCCTGAAATCACTGGGCATGGGCGCCTCCACCACCTCACGCACAAAGGGTGATTCTTATCCTGTGTAAGAGTCGGACAGCCTGGACCAGACTGGTTTTCGGGAGATCTCCCTCTCTGCTTTCTCCAATCTTCCCAGGATCTTCTCCATGAGGGTAGCTGTGTTAGTTTCTCCTTGTTGCCTAGTGTTCACCGGTAATGGCGAATTTCTTCTCCTCCTCGGGGAGTGACTTCAATGGTGAGGAGACTAGGACCTTCGGTAAGGGGATGCATTCCATTGGCAGGAGGCCCTAGTTTCTTTTGGGGCTCCCCCCTGAGGGGTCGCGCCTCAACGGGTTCTTTCTCTGTTGAGGACGCATCGAGGGAGTCCCCGCTCCCCGAACTTCGGTGGGTGGACCTTGAACTCCTCTCCTGACGCGTAGCAGGGGGAGACGCCCTTCGGACCAGACGAGGTTAGGGCAACCTCTGATCAAGCTGCTGAGTCATTTCGGTGATGATGGAGCGTTGGAATTCTCGCAAGAAGCCCATCGTCACCATTAGAGGACGATCGTTTTCCAGTACAGAAGCTTCTGCCGCGGGCTGTGTGGTCGCCGACTGAGCCTCGGTTGCAAGGGGGGACCTTGGAAGCCCTTTGCCCTTTGAGCACCAAGTCTCTACAATGGCGACCTGGGAAAGGGTTCCCACAGACGGTGCCAAGTGATGCCCATCGGCATCTCTACTGTATGTCATGATGAGGGTGGCAGGAACCTTCGTTGATGGAGGAGCATCCGGGGAGAATATGTTCAGGGAGGATCACCTGGAAGATACAGAAAGTAAGGGTTAGGAGGTCCCCGGAGTGTTTTTCTGGGGAGGAATCTTCGACGCCCAAGTCAGTATTTTAGGGTGAAGGATAAGTAAAGGAGCTGAAGATAGTCTCATGGAGAGAGAGCCCCCTTACCTGTCATGCCTCCCGAGTATTTTATAGGAGGTAAATAGGAGAAGTTCATTTGCCACAGGCTGCCCAGATCATGACACATGTCCGGCTTGATGTGATTCGTGCCTTTAGGGGGGCCTTTAGCCGTCCATAGGCTGTTCGGCCGAAAGCCTGTGCCGATCGAGAACGGCGTGTCAGAGCGTCTCTGGGGGCAGTGTGTCGGGAGCCGTACGAGTATGGTGTGTTAGAGACTCCTAAGCTGTCTAGTCGTGTGTCCATGTGGCTTTTCTTGGTGACTGAATTCCTACGGGGCTCTAGGGGTACCTCAGGGAGGTAAACGTCTTCGGAGGGAGGTCCTTTGTTTTCTACAAGACACCTTCGGCTAGGCTTTCCCGAGGTTAGGCTCAGGTCCTTGGTAATAGTGCTCTTGAAGATATGTCCCGAAGGTGGCCCAAAGAATGGCTGAAGGTGGGCTTAGGCACGTGGAGCCATTCCTAGGTTATCCTCAGGAAGAGTGATGCCCTTTGTGACCGAAGTTGGTCTGACATGTCCTCCGAAGGTGATGCTTTTCTAGCTTGCTCGAGGGTGCCTGAGGCCCTCTCTTTGCAGAGGTCTGGTCGCCTGTTCCTGACCAAAGGTGATGCGTTGGCCCAGGATGATGTGTGAGCGTGAGGTCCTTCGGGGGTGATTGCCCTTCGGCTATCATGTCTCACCTTTATCTAATCTTGCCCGTTGTTTCTTCACTTCTTTTTCAGTTTTATCCAATCTTCTCAACAAGCAATGGATCACAACTCTATAATTTTTGAAGTTGAATAATCAAACCACTGTAAAAAACAACAATGTGCAATTCCCTGTACCAAAAAAAAAAAAACAACACCCATGTTACCGACAACTATTTCACACACAAATAACTCACAAAGAAACTCATGACAACCAAGACCCCTTAGTTCCTACATCCAAACAACCTCTTGCTAGGATTTTTTTTAGTCCAGGCCACCTTCAGCTCTGCAAGCTCGTCATAAAAGCACTTCAACACCCTAGTTTTCTCTTCAATGCCAATCGTCTACCATATTTTACCCTCTTTCTACTTTCTTCTTTCCCCCGTTCCATTTATAAAATTTTACCTGAATATGTCCCTTATATCATATTTATGCCTTTTCTTACTCTAAATTATGCTTGCATGTCCAAATCCATGAGAATATCGTAGCCAATGTTGAATTATATGTCAAGATATGTTATTTTAAGTACCATAAAGGTAAACAACTTACCACATCATCACATTCTGTCAAATTTCACAAGAAAATGGACTGAAAGGACTACCTTAGGATGCAATTCAACAGTTAAGGGACCTTATCATGACACTATGTAAGGTAAGAAACCATTTTAGGACAATCATCAAAGCTAGGGGACTGCAAATGGATTTTGCCCCTAGAGTAACACATTGTTGATGGGCACTAACATGACATTTAGAAGAGAACTAGTTGAAAACAATATGACATTAAGAAACAAATTTCAAGCATATAATGTACAAATTTGTACGCGCATATAGAAAAAAATATTCAAATGTACACAGGAATATGAAAGATCCTAACATGGTGCAACATATTTTGTTACTTGAATAAAATGTATATTTGTTATCCTTAAGTGTTTCCTTAGGAATCTAAATCATAAAATTCAAGAAGTTTAAAAAGCTCTAAAGAAAAAAAAATCTCCTTAGTCATGTGTAGGAAACTTGGACAGCTATATATTTATAAAACATCTACAAACGAAAGGTACCCTTATTATTGTTCTATGATTTTGATACTAGTGAGTTAGTCCAATTAGTACATGATGACTAACCCTTATTTTATTGCTTACCAAGAATGAAACTAAAAGAGATTTATTTTGGATTTGTTTGAATATAATGAACATTAACAACAGAAGGCCATGTGAGAATCGTTAATAATGACTGCTTTTTGGGTACCATTGTTTATGTGGGCCAGAATAAAATTCCCCCATGACTTGGTGAGCCAACTTTATTTCAATTTGAATTCATGTGTTGGAAACTTGGAAGACTAATTATAAATATGTCCTTTAATGCTCTAAAGCAATTTTCAAGATTTTCTTGAATATTTGTTTGGAACAAAATATATTAACTTGTATTATTCAAACTATCCTTCAATACTAAAAGGCTATACTTATGCTAATTGGATAACTAGTATTAGTGATAATAAATCCACATCAGGTTGAATTTTTAAATTTCATGAGGGTGTTATTTTGGGGCATCTAAAAAGCAAACTTGCATTACTCACTCTACAATGGAATCTGAATTTGTTGCACTAGTGACAACAGGCAAAGAGGTAGAATGGCTAAGAAATTTATTGTTAGATATAGACTTATAGCTAAATGAATGCCAACAATCTCTTTGCACTATGATAGTAAAGCAACCATGTCCAGAGCATTTAACAAGATTTATAATGAAACTTTACACATATTTCACTAAGACATGAGTACATGAGTCAATTAATTTTTTTTATGGAATTATCATAGGTTTCTATGTGAGATTGTGTAGTAATCTTGCAGACCCATTAACTAAATAATTCTTGAGAGAAATAATTAAAAGCACTACAAGTGCTACGGTCTAAAACAGCTCTAGTTTGTCACCAATAATTAGAACCTAACGTTTACTATTGCTTGATAATTTTAAAGGTTTAATAGCTAACAATATATTACTGTCATAATAGTTTTTTGAACATTAAGTTTATAGTGTTTAAGAAACTAAGGATGAACATGCATACATTCATTCTTAATGAAGTATTGTTTGGTTACCGAACTAGAAGTCTCTTGTTAGACTAACGATACTTCACCTATATGAACACTTGAAGTGGTGCCACTTCTGGTTAAAGTTGAAAATAAACTTTATAACTATTCATGAATCCAAAAGGTAGCACAAGGTCATATTATGGTGTTAAAACTCATAGTAAATATGCAAAAATTAAAAAGATAATCAATATTTTTGCATATAAGATTTTCTGATCTTGCTACAAAGAAATTGTGGTTTAATAAGAATTTAACAATCAATTTCAACATGATTTTGAAAATCTTATACTAAGGGCATGTTTAAGTCAAAAGGCACCTCCCAAATGCATAAATTTTAATTGTTTGATTAAGCACATCACTAACTACATGGGGGAGTGTTAGATGGTTAGTGATGTGAGGGCTTGATATCCCACATTAGCAAAGAAAAGAGAGAATGAATTAATTATTATTTTTTTAATATATAAAATTAAGATGAAATAATAATTAATGATTTTTCCAAAGGACATATCTTTTGATCAAAGAACATATCTATTCTCTAATAGATATGTATGTTCTAAAGAGACACAATTGTTACAAAAATAAGGAAATATGGAGATGAAGAAAGTCTTGGAGGTGTGAAATGGTTTCACTTTCCTATAGACAATTATTCATCCACTATAAAGCACCAGGAATATGCCTCCGGGATACAACAAAACTTTATAAAAAATCTCTCTAAAATTTTTGAAATGTCTCATTTATATAAAAAATGGAAAAACACAACTCTTCCCTTTATGAACACAACCATTCATAAATATGTGTGATGCCATCCGGTTGTGCGGAACTGGCATCTCCGCAGTGTGCGGTGATGAAGGCAGCAGGAGGTCCTGGGGAAAAATTGGCGTCCTGGGTGGATCGCCTCAAGTGATGGCCAGCAGCTCCTTGGTCCCGTGGCGAGGAGGTGACGTGAAGCTCCAACGGCGTGGTAAAAGGCCCGAAACTAAGATCCTCCAGGGATGCCTAGCTGGAACACTCAGAAGACAACGGTTAGGAGGTCCCCGGAATCTTTTTCCGGGGAGGGGCCTCCGACGCCCAAGTCAGTGCCTTTTATCAGTGGGAAACACCGTAATAAGTACAAGAGACGTGTACCTAATGTGCCTTTTTGTGGGCCGGAGGGAGAGTATTTAGGCGAAGAGGAGAGAGTGTCCTCCGTTTTCCAGCCTCTCTCTGTCCTGTTCCCCTCCAGCCGGAGCCAGACCCTGAGTCTCAGCCCCCTCCTTTGTGGCCATGTGCCTGGCGTATTTAAAGGAGAAAACGAGCCTTTAAGATTGTGGCACGTGTATGGTTGGATGATGTCTGTACTGCTGGGCGTGGGATTCCTTGGCCGCCTGCAGGCTCTTCGATCCATGAGCTGCAACAATCGCCCCCGACATGACAAGACGGGGGCGTGTCACTTTGTCAGAGCTCATGTGAGAGTGCCCGTACAGGGCGTACGGGCGAAGTGTCAAAGACTCTTAGATGACTTCTGCTGCACCTCTGAGGTCCCCTAGTTCGAAGTCCATCTTCGTAGTGGGGGCCTTTCCTGGAGTCAGACTGGTACCTCGGGGCATCACCTGTTTCCGAGATTAGTTCGGTCGCCCTCGCGAGGGAGATGGTCCGTTGATTTCTCGAGGTAGGTACCGGTGTTCTTCCGAGGTGGTATTCCTCAGGTGTCTGGCTCCCTTCTTTCCCGAAGTCCTTAGGTAACTAGCGTGGCCACACATCGGTCATCACATGCCCCCCTTTGGAAAGTCGAAAAGGATACTTCGGCTGATGCTTTCATTTGTGGGCTATTTTCAGAACTTCGGAGTGTGTCATTTGCCACCCAAGGGATGTGCCTTGTTCGGGAAAATGCCACCTGTCTGTCTTTTGGTGTTCTTTTGGCATTCTCGATGTGCCCAATTTCTCCCAACTTTTTCATTTTTCCTGCCATTGGCTAGCGAACCGTCACGTCTTGAAACCAGGTGTGTCAGTTCTGGGTGATGCGCCTGGGTTTTCAGAATATCAAAAAGCGCGCCTAGGTTTCTCACGATGGGTGGCATGTGGCAAGAGCTGCCTGGGAAAAGCGCGGCTTTTCGCGTGCGAGGGGCAATTATGGCGTTGTTTCGCCTTCGCGCGGCAGTTGTGCCCCTTCTTGCTCTATAAAAACATCTTTCGCTTCATTTTTGCCTCACTCTTTATTTTTAGCTCTCACTTGATCTAGAGCCTTTTCTCTGTCTTTTCTCCATTTTCCGGCGCAATTCTTACGGCGGAGCAATTTCCGACTATTTTTCACGACGGCGTCCAGAAATCCAGATTTTGGCAAGGCTTTTGGTGAGTTCTGCTTCAGAGTTCCTTTGGTTTTTTGGTTTTCGGTTTCCCGAAGTCGTTTTCCTCTATCCCGAAGTCCCTCCTCTTCTTGTCCTGCCATTTCTTCGTTCATTCCCGAGATCGGGCATCCTCTTATGTCTCCCTCTTGCCAGTTTTTTGAAAGTGAATTTCCTTTCAAAATTTTCATTATTCCTTGTCTTTGTAGGCTCACACTTGATATTCTTTTTCAGAAATGAGTGACGAATCTGCTACCTACTATAAGTCCCTCTTTCTTGGTTACACCGAGAAGGGAGAACAGACGAAGAAGGGTGCTACCAAGAGGCGCAAGACTTCTGGAAGCGGGCCATCTTAGGCGACGAAGAAGACAAAGAAGGACCCTTTCTTCCACCCCCAGGGGATGCAGCGGGGACTGAACATGTCATCGCAACTTCCATCCTGGCTGAGACTCCTATCGGGGCTGAAATTTCTGCCGAGGTTTCCTGCGGGGGCGCTTACTGTTGCCACCATTCCAAATCCTGCCGCCTCGGTGATCCCTTTAAGTACCTTAGCAGGTGATTCTACTGCTGAGGAATTGGAGAAATGCTTAGCAGGTGATTCTACTGCTGAGGAATTGGAGAAATGCCATAGGGATAAAGGGAAACAGGTTCCTGCTGTCGTGGAAGAGATCCCCGACTCTGATGAGGACACTGCCGGGGTTCCACCCGATTTGCCTCTTGCTCCCCTTTTTTCGACACTTTTGATTTTCATGACTGAGGGTGTTTATCTAATTCACGTCTTCATTTTTTCAGAGGATTTGGCGCCCCCAGTCTGGGTAACTGATCACGCCCGAAGACGGGCTCTTCGGGACTCTCTCATCCTGAGGGACAAAATCCCAAGGGAGCCATTCTGGTCTTTCATGGAGGACATGAATCTGTTCTCCGAAGACTGTCGGGAAATAGCTCCCCAGATGGCAAGGGGCATGCTCACCCAAGCTTCCTCCAAGGCGGTTGCCGAGGAGTGCGCCTTCGAGAGTACTCTTGTGGCCAAGATTTCCGAGCACGCTGCCCGTGTAACTCTCCTGGTCCCTTTACTTTTCTTCCCACTTCCTTATCTCCATATTTTGGCTTCCCTTGTAAATTTTGCTAAGTGTCCCTTCTTTTGCAGCTCTTGGGGTACAGCGAGTACCTTCGGGTGTGGCTGGCAGAGCAGTCTTCGGCCCGAGTTCGGGCCGAGAATGAGCTGGCGATGGCCAAGCGCTTTTGCGCTGAATCGGCGTTGGCCAGTATCGAATTAAGCCGGATAGCCAGGGAGAAGGTAGCTGCTGTTCGGGACGATTTTTTGAGGGGCCAGGAGGATCTCATCAAAGACTTCACCCACAAGATGTCTGTCCTTGGCGCGGAGGTTGTGAGCTTAGCCTCAGCCAATGAAGCCATTAAAAAGGAGAAGGAAGAAGAGACCGCTCTCTTGGCGATGGCTCTTGCTGACATTGCCAGCCTTCGAGCCGAGGTCAGCATACTAAAGGAGGACAATGCTAACCTTCGCGCCGAGGTCGACATACTGAAGAAGGACTCAAAGAACAAGAAGAAGGTGAAGGAGCTGGAGAAGGAGGTTGCAACCCTTCAAAAGGAGGTCTCGGATCTTCAGAATGAGGCAGATGACTTAGACGTGGCTAAGGACAAAGCTGTCCAGGCAACGAAGGTTGCTTTTCAGGATGGGTTCTGCCTAGCCCGTCATCAGTTTCGTAAGAAGTATCCGGACCTTGACCTTTCTTTTTTGGCAGCCATGGATATTCCCGAGGGTCCTCAGTGGGCTTGGTCAAAGATAGAGCTCCTCAACCTGTCACCTGCCTCATTTCCGCAGTCGTCGGTCAAAGATAGCGAAGCTGGAGCTTCCCATGACGCCGGGGCCCTCTAGATATCCTAGGGCTTTTTTCCTTCTTCTTTTTCTTCATGTTTTTCTTTTCTTTGCAACCTTCTTCCTGTTCAAAATTTCTATTAATGAATTCTCATAATTTTGGCTAAGTGTTTTGAGTAATCTCTGCCAACATTTCGAGCGATCTTTTTCCACGATCCCGACCACATTCGGTCAAGGAACTGCGAAATACTTCTCGCTTACTATTATTGTCTTAACCATTTTTGGTTAAAAACCTTCCTCGTTTTCCATCTTTTCACGATCACCTTCGGTCAAGGGATTTTTCCCAACCACATTCAGCCAAGGGATTTTGGAAAAACACTTGCTGTTTCCTTGTTTTCCATCTTTTCCCGACCACCTTTGGTCAAGGGATTTTTCCCGACCACATTCAGCCAAGGGATTTTGGGAAGACACTTGTCGTTTTCGATCCTTTTCCGACCATATTCGGTCTTTTCCCGACCACCTTTGGTCAAGGGATTTTGGGAAGACACTTACTGTTTCCTTGTTTTCCATATTTTCCCGACCACATTCGGTCAAGGGATCTTGGGAAAACCTTTGTCATTTGTTTCTCCCATCAAATCTTTCGGGGGCTTGTCTGTTGTTTAACAAAGTTCCCTTAGGCCCCTCCTAGCCTTCTTTTGCCGGCCATATTCGGTCAAGGGATTTTTCCCGGCCACATTCGTTCAAGGGATTTTGGGAAAACCCTTGTCGTTTTCCATCTTTTCCCGACCACATTCGGTCAAGGGATCTTGGGAAAACCCTTGTCGTTTTCCATCTTTTCCCGACCACATTCGGTCAAGGGATCTTGGGAAAACCCTTGTCGTTTTAGATCTTTTCCCGACCACATTCGGTCAAGGGATCTTGGGAAAACCCTTGTCATTTTCCATCTTTTCCCGACCACATTCGGTCAAGGGATCTTGGGAAAACCCTTGTCATTTTCCATCTTTTCCCGACCACATTCGGTCAAGGGATCTTGGGAAAACCCTTGTCGTTTTCCATCTTTTCCCGACCACATTCGGTCAAGGGATCTTGGGAAAACTCTTGTCGTTTTAGATCTTTTCCCGACCACATTCGGTCAAGGGATCTTAGGAAAACCCTTGTCGTTTTCCATCTTTTCCCGACCACATTCGGTCAAGGGATCTTGGGAAAACCCTTGTTGTTTGTTTCTTGACAGTTGAGCTAGTAGGCCGAAGTGCTTTCTTATGCTGATGATGGATCTTGAAATCCTTTGCCTATAGACTGGAAATCATTTTTGGCCAACACCATTGTTGGTATGCCAAATCAGCATATTATGTTCTTCCAGACGAACTGTCTGTGCAATGATTGCTAGGAGTCCTACCCTACCCCACTCGGTGAAGTAGTCCTCTACTTCACATCTTCGGGTGCTGCCAGGAGTGGCTCGGTGTAATCTTTCCAAGGCTATCCGCTTATAAGGCAGTCTTCGGGTGGTGGCTCGTCCTTGGCCCTTTTTACGTCGAGCTTACTGGACAAATTGTCCTGCACCTTTTTTTTCGATATATAGTAATAATGGAGTTGCGTACCTTTGCCTGCATGGTTTTCCCTTAATCAGGAAATATCGTCCAGAACGGCTTTGCACTTTCTGCCGCCTTTTTTTGGAACCCTTAGGTTTCGAGGTTTCTCCTGACAGGATCTTTCAGCCTTTTGTGCGAGGTCATTATACCTGGTTTTTCCATACTCGGATGTCCCAACACTCTTTGGTAATCAGAATTTGATCGTTTTGGTGGCCTTCCTACCTTCGGGCCCCCGAGGGGGTATCAGAGCGTTCTGACGTTCTGCGCTTGGGGTTCCACTGGCAAGGAGTTTCCATTCTGGGTCTAGCTTCGCTCTATCTCCCTTATTGGTTCCAGCCTTCCCTCTACTTCACACCTTCGGGTGCTCTCAGAAGCTGCTCGGTGTAATCTGTGAGAACCTAGGCGTTCACTGCCCTTCTATGCTCGTGCATGATGTAGTACTTTTCCGAGTTCGATGCGCCATTTTGATAGCTTTTTCCGAATGCTCTATTTCGGACAGCGAAACCGTGTTCAGGGAAGTAGAATCGGTTCCTTCTGCCAGCTAGTCAAGTCATAGACGACTTTTCGGGGCAATGGGTTTTGACTTTGTTGCCAAGGAGATGGCAATTTTTCCTCCGATGCCAGACTCGAGGAGGTCCGGGCCATCTTGATCCCGCATTTCCCGCAGTCCACATCCCGAAGGGGACTCATCTCGTTGCTCTATGCTCCCCACACTTTTGTGACTTGACACGGGACTTTTCCCCTCATCGAGGTAGCACTGCGGAGGTGCTTTGGTTTACACTTAGCTGTGGCCTTTTTTGGCTTGACTACTGCATCATTTCATCCACGACAAGGTGCGGGTATTCGTGCAGGAAGCTTATGATAGTGGTCAGAGGCCATTTATCCTCGAGCGGAGGCACCCTTGCTGCCATTGTTCGGTTGCGCGCTGAATGTTTGGTGCGGGCGGAGACCTCGAAAGTCCCCTTCCATTAGAACGCCGATCTTCAACTTCGGCAACCTGGGAGCTGTTTTCCACAAACGGCGCCAAATGATGCCGTCCAATTGTGCGGAACAAGCATCTCCGCAGTGTGGGATGATGAAGGCAGCAGGGGGTCCTGGGGAAAAATTGGCATCCTGGGTGGATCGCCTCAAGTGATGGCCAGCAGCTCCTTGGTCCCGTGGCGAGGAAGTGACCTGAAGCTCCAACGCGTGGTAAAAGGCCCGAAACAAAGATCCTCCAGGGATGCCTGGCTGGAACACTCAGAAGACAACGGTCAGGAGGTCCCCGGAATCTTTTTCCGGGGAGGGGCCTCCGACGCCCAAGTCAGTGCCTTTTTTCAGTGGGAAACACCGTAATAAGTACAAGAGACGTGTACCTGATGTGCCTTTTTGTAGGCCGGAGGGAGAGTATTTAGGCGAAGAGGAGAGAGTGTCCTCCGTTTTCCAGCCTCTCTCTGTCCTGTTCCCCTCCAGCCAGAGCCAGAGCCAGAGCCTGAGTCTCAGCCCCCTCCTTTGTGGCCATGTGCCTGGCGTATTTAAAGGAGAAAACAAGCCTTTAAGATTGTGGCACATGTATGGTTGGATGATGCCTGTACTGCTGGGCATGGGATTCCTTGGCCGCCTGCAGGCTCCTCAAGCCATGAGCTGCAACAATCGCTCTCGACATGACAAGACGGGGGCGTGTCACTTTGTCAGAGCTCATGTGAGAGCGCCCGGACAGGGCGTACGGGCGAAGTGTCAGAGAGTCTTAGATGACTTCTGCTGCGCCTCTGAGGTCCCCTAGGTCGAAGTCCGTCTTCGTAGTGGGGGCCTTTCCCGGAGTCAGGCTGGTACCTCGGAGCATCACCTGTTTCCGAGATTAGTTTGGTCGCCCTCGCGAGGGAGATGGTCCGTTGATTTCTCGAGGTAGGTACCGGTGTTCTGCCGAGGTGGTATTCCTCAGGTGTCTGGCTCCCTTCTTTCCCGAAGTCCTTAGGTAACTAGTGTGGCCACACTTCGGTCATCAATGTGTGTCTTGGAATAGATACAATTATTCATTAAAAGACAATTATCTGAAGAGTCATAACTCTTTGAATTGACACAATTTTTCATGAAGAAATGTGTTTCTTGTAACACAATTGTTAGAAAAGTCACAACTCTTTGAATTTAAATTAATTTATGTAATTAATTAATATCAAAATATATTTTCCATTTACATGGAACTCACAAACTACATATGGAACTTAAAAATGTTCCAACACCTAGAACTTAGAACTTGCTATTTTCATAATTGCTGGTTGCACAAAGTGAAGAAAATCTGCCATAACCTGATCTTTGTTCATTTGCCTTTTGCTCTTTCACTGTCACCAGCATAACCAAAACTAAGATCTTCCATTAAGCATACACAACAAAACATTTAATAGAAATAACACTTAAAAGTATACTATTAAAAGAGATACAATGGGAAGATGAATGAACATAAGAAAGAGATGCACAAGAGTGTAGATTAAAGAGTGCACTTGGGGAAATTTATACCTACATATTAATAGTTGCCTAGCAAAGTGGATATAGCTCGGACTTCCTTGGCCTAAAGCCATGTTTGAACCCCAACAAATGATTTTGCCACTAACAACTGTCAAATGTGCTCGCTTCCCCAGTAGGCAGCAGGCCAAGATTCTACTGGTCCTGCACTCCCCACAAAAACTAAGCAATTTAAAAGTGGTCAAACTACGGCTCAAGCCCACCAGATTTCATGAGGTAGATATTTTTCCCCTATGCTTATTTGTAGTAAATTCTCATACATTGTAGTTGTAATGATTATGAATACAAAAATAAAAAAAAACTGTCAAATTAGGATATTTATAATTAGGATGTATAAACATACATGACTAAGAGGATGAACCAATATTTAGGAACATAGTCGACTCAAAGGTTGAACTGGAAGTGGATCTGAACTTTGATCTGCCTTTGAGCTGATATGAGGCAATTTTCCAATCATATAGAACCAACAGAGTTTTATTTAATATTTAGGCCACATGAATGATCTATATAGTATTTCATCAGCAAGTTTAGAAGGCATAATAAGCCTAGCCCCAGTAGCCATATTTGCTCATCTCAGACCGACCAACATACATGCAATTGTTGTTGATGTTGTAGTACCAGATTCCACTTCCTTAGCATTCTATTGCAAGAACTCAATCATTGCATTCATAAACTAGTTGTTGTTTCTTGCAGCGTGTTGTAGTTAAGACATGTAACAAATCATAATTTGGGTAGAATAACTTATTCGGTGCCCTTAAAGTTGAGTCCAAATGGTCAAGAATTAATGCACCAAGGTGAATATCAGTAGTTTGAATCCTGCCTCCACCAAATTGCCTATAAAATGACAGTTATGCTACTTCAATGACCTTTTGGGTCTTGGAAAAATAGGCACTCCCTCTTTACTTACCTTAACTATAATGTACCTCCTACCAGTATACTTGTACTGATGTTTTTATTACCAAAAAAGAAAAGAAAAAAATTGTCCGGTTAGTGTCTTTAAATCTGTAAGACTATTGCATTAAAACACTATCACACCATGCCCTTCTTAAAGTTATTGAGATGGACATTAGCCAGATTGCAATGACCATTACGCTTAACAAAACCTAGCATTTGAATAAAACTTATTTTAAATAATAAACAAAAACCATGTAATATAACATTTTATTAAGGTAAAATATTACACGCAACTACCTTACATTTTATTAAGGGAAAATGTAATAACCATTACGCTCAACAAAACCAAGCATTTGAATAAAAATTATTTAAAATAATAAACAAAAGCCATGTAATATAACATTTTATTAAGGTAAAATATTATTATACGCAACTATTTTACATTTTACAAATAAACTTTAGAATCCGAATTAGGCTACGTAACTTCCTTAACCATTAGCTCCAGCCTGTATATTTTTTTTTTGGAGTAAAAACTAAACAAAGTTATGAGTCAGTATATCTACTAGAAGGGCACAAATTACTCCATAGGAGCATTACAAACATATTTACCCCTCCCAAGGCCCTTGACCCAATTGTAAAGGTGTGAGGAATACCCGGCAGAAGTCTAGGTTTGAACTTTGCCTTCCACTTTTTTCTTCAATATCTCATACACAAGTTTGGTAGTTTTCTAGGTTCCAAAAAAGCAGGCATCATTATCATCTTAGATATCTATATGTTGGCGCTAGGCGCCATCAGGATCTCCACTGTGTGCCGTGGAGACTGCAGCAGGGACTTCTGGAGGTGCAGAAGAACCTAGGGAGAAGGTGCTCTGTGTGGATCACCTGGGATGGCCGGCAGTGTCTTTGGCTCGTGGTAGGAGGGCCTGCCTGAAACATTCAGAAGACAGGGGTTAAGAGGTCCCCAAAGTCTTTTTCCGAGGAGGAGCCTCTGACGCCCAAGTCAGTGCTTAGTAAAGATGGAGAGAGAGAGTAGTAAGCACAAGAGATTCTTGTCTGCCGTGGCTGTGTTCTCTCTTGAGGGCTCAGAGGATAGGAGAATGAAGCCCCTTTACCTCAAAGTATTTTTGGCGGAGAGAAGAGAGAGAGAGAGAGAGAAGGAGCCCCCTAGGCTCGGACCATTCTCCTGGTAAATATAGGAGCGGGTGAGCCGTTCGGATGGCAACACATGTATGAACGGATACCATCCGTACTTCTGGGGGTGGGGGCCCTTAGCCGTCTGCAAGCTCCTCGGGCCATAGTGTAGCCCTGCAGGATGTAGGCTGTGACGGCGTGTCAGAGCATGTCTTGGGGCGGCATGTAAGAGTTTGGTGTGTCAGAGGCTCCTTGATGGTCCCCTCGTACTTCCGAGGTCCCCTGGGTTGACGTATCCCTTCGGGGTGAAGGTCATCTTCCCGGAATCATACTAGTACAGGAGGTGGCTGGCGCTCCTCCTCAAAGCTAGTTCGGTCGCCCTCCCGATGGAGGCATTACGGTAGTTTCCTGAGGTTAAGTGTTGGCGGGGTACCGGGGTCGCGTGCCTCAGGTGTTTTGCTCCCTTTTTTCGAGGGTCCTAAGGTGTTCGGGGCGATAGCACTTCGGCTATCACATGCCCCCACTCGGAAATCCGGAGTGGAGACTTCGGCTAATGGTTCTTCCGGGGGCGCTTTTCGGGACTCGAAGTGCGACGTTCGGAGGGGAGGTGATTTACCACGTAGAAGGTAAGCCTTATTCGGGCAGGTGTTACCTGTTTGCCCTTTGGTGTTATCGAGATACCCAACCTCTTTACTTTTTCTGCCATGGGCTAATGGACCGTCACGTCTTTGAAACTAGGCGTGTCATTTTGGAGCAGCGTGCCCGCTTTTTCAGGATCTCAGAAAATGTGTCCTAGTTTCTTGTGACGGATGACACGTGGTAGATGCTGGTTGGGATGGGCACGCTTTTTTGCGCACGATGGGCAATTATGGCGACGTTTCACCTTCGTGTAGCAGTTATGATGTCCTTTTGGCTGCCCTTCCTCGATTTATATGAGTCTCCTCTTGTCACACTCTTCATTTGTTTTCCTTTGTGTTTCATTTTGCTCTCGTCTGCTTTCGTGCCTTTTTGTGGTGGTATTAGCGGGGGAGCAATTTCCGGCATGTTGCACGATGGCGTTCAGAAATCTTGATTTCGGCAAGGCCTTCAGTGGGTTCTTCTTTTGGTTTCTGCTATTTCTTTTTTGTTTCTGAAGTTGTTTTTCTTTCCTTCCGAAGTCTCTTTTTTGGCTCACCATGTCTTCGGCTATTCCCGAGAGTTGGCAACCTCTTATGTCTCACCCTTGTTGCTCCACGTCTGAGAAATTAGAGAGGTGGGCAACTAAATTTTTCCTCCCTTCGTACGCCACCACAAGATTACCCCACCTCAGTCACTTTAGCTTTATAAACCGGGATGACGAGGTTACCGTTTTTCGAGCCCAACTGAAGGCCGGACTTTGGTATCCTCCAGCAAAGATGATTTGCGACTTTTTCCAATTTCATGGCATAGCCGTGAATCAACTTCCTCCCAACTCATACTGCTATTTCAATGCCTTTCTCTGCATGTGCGGGGTCTTTAGGGTAGAACCTCATTTTATCCTGTTCATGCAGTATTACAAGCTCTATCCGGTTCCGAAGGGTGGCTTTTATTTCATGCTACCTTGGGGATCTGGGAGCAAAAAATTCATGTTCACCTTCGCTACCAAGAATAGTTGGCGAGGGTGGCAAAGAAAGTTCTTCTTCCTAAAGGTGGCGAAGGCCTGGTCATATGTTCCGACTAAGTGGGCTCGGGGAAAGTTGGAGATGGGTGTCGTTGATCCCAAGAAGTTGCTAACTCCTGAGTTGGCGGTGAGGATTGCGGACTTCGACAGACATATCCGTGTTGTCACCGATTGGGATGCCGAGGTCCCTCCACGTTCCCTCTACCCTTTCCCGATCATGTGGAAACTCATGATCAAGGAGGTTCTTCAGGAGTTGCGGGTGGTTACGGAGCACAAGACAGATCTTGGCATGCCAGCTCCTGCTACCGAGGGGAAGGACTCTTGGCTGGTGAAGCTCCTTCGGAGCGAACTCACTTATGAGGCCTTTTTTGAAAGTAAGTTTTCTTTCAAAGTTTTCAGCATAAGTGCCTGTCTGGACTCACGCTGATGTTTTCCCTCTTTTTCAGAGATGGGCGACGAGTCCGCTACCTACTATAAGTCTCTTTTCCTTGGTCAGGCCGAGAAGGGAGAGCAAACGTAGAAAGGCATCTCCAAGAGGCGCAAGACTACTGGGAGCGGACCGTCTTCGGCCAAGAAGGTGAATTAGGACATCCTTTTTCCACCCCCGGAGGATGCGGCGGGAGTTGGTGTCATTGCAAGTTCTACCGAGGTTGGTGACATCATTGCTACTTCCACTGAGGTTGGCGATGTCATTGCAACTTCTACCAAGGTTGCAACTCTCGCCGAGCCTGAAACTACGGCCGAGGTTCCTGCCGGGGTGATTGCCCTTCTTGCTTCTTTGAGTCCCGCCACGTCAGCAGATATTGTAGGCTCTTTGGCGGGGAGTCGCTCTGCCGAGGAGTTGGAAAAACGCTAAAGGGATAAAGGCAAACATGTTCCTACTGACGTGGAAGAGGACCGGGACTCTGATGACGACTGTGCAGAGGTCGCGCCAGGTTTGTCTCTTGCCCCCCGTTTTGATACTCATATCGTCATAACTCTATAGAGTTAAGGGGCTTTGTCTGATTTATGTTTTCAACTTCTTCAGAGGATCTAGCGCCCTCAGCTTGGATGGTGGAACATGCCCATAGGCGGGCTCTTCGAGATTCCCACATCCCGAAGGACAAGGTCCCAAGGGAGCTGTTCTGGTCTTTTACGGAGGACATGAACCTATTCTCCGAGGACTGCCAGGAAATGGCTCCCCAGATGGCGAAGGGGGTGCTCACTCAGGCTTCTTTCAAGGCAGTTGCCGAGGAGTGCGCTTCCGAGGACTTCTTTACCGCTAGAGTTTCCGAGCATGCTGCTCAGGTAATTCCTCAAGCTTCTTCATTTTTCCTCCCACTTTTTTGTCTAAGTGTTTTGGCTTTCTTTGTGTAAATTTTACTAAGTACCTTCTTTTTTGCAGCTCCTAGGGTATAGTGGATACCTTCGCGCTTGGGCAGCAAAGCAGTCTTCTGTCTGAGCTTGGGTCGAAGGTAAACTTGAGAAGGCCATGGTTTTTTGTGCTAACTCGGTTGTGACGAACACCGAGTTGAGCCGCATAGCCAAAGAGAGGGTTGCTAATCTTCGGGAGGAATTCTTGAAGGGCCAAGAGGAGCTCTTGAAGGATTTTTCCAAGAAGATGTCCGACCTTGGTGACAAAGTAGTGAGCCTAACTTCGGCCAACGAGATCCTTCAAAAGGAAAAAGAAGGGGAATCTTCCCTTTTGGCGAAGGCGATGGCTGATAATGCGGAACTCCAAGCCAAGGTCGACTCACTGGAGAAGGATTCAAAGAAGAAGAAGAAGATAAAGGAGCTGGAGAAGGAGGTTGAAGACCTTCAGAAGGAGGTTTCGGATCTTCAGAATGAGGCAGATGATCTAGATGTCGAGAAAGAAAAGGCCATTCAGGCGACTAAGGTTGCCTTTCAGGACGGCTTCTGCCTAGCTCGTCACCAATTTCTGAAGAGATATCTGGACCTCGACCCTTCCTTTTTGGCTGCCCTGGATATTCCCAAGGGGCCTCGATGGACTTGGTCTAAACTCGAGTTCCTCAATCTGGCGTTTGCTCCTCCTTCTGCTCCGAATGAGGCGGCTAAAGACACAGGGGCCAGAGCTTCCCATGACGCCGGGGACCCTTAGATGTTCTAGGGCCTTTGCCTTCCTCTTTTTCTTTGTATTTTTCTTCTTGTAACCTTCTTCTTGTACTTAAGACCTTCTTCAATATATTTTCCTTCATGATTTAGTTAAGTTTTTTGAGCAATTTTTGTTTCCTAATTGTCCCGACCACTTTCGGTCAAGGGACTTCGGAAAGGCATGTTTCGCTCGTTTCCTCGGCCAATCTTCAGGTGAACGTTCGTTGTTGGTGAAGTTCCCTTAGGCAAATTTTAGCCTATCGGTCGTATTCGGTAGACTTCACCCTTTTTGGGCATACAATCCAATCAATCTTCAGAAAGAAAGCAAGACTTTCAGGAGTCGATGGACTTCACCTTTTTTGGGCACATAACCCTATCAATGAGGAGAACAAGACTTTCACGAGTCGATGGACTTCACCCTTTTTGGGCACATAACCCTATCAATGAAGAGAACAAGACTTTCGGGAGCCGATGGACTTCACCTTTTTTGGGCACATAGCCCTGTTCAATGAGGAGAACAAGATTTTCGGGAGCCGATGGGCTGCACCTTTTTTGGGCAAGTATTTTCAGACAGGGGAAAACTTCTGTACTTAGAGAAAATTTCTCACTTGTACAATTTCTCATCTGAAAGTCTAAGTATAGAATTTCTTTAAGGCCTTCAAGTGCCGTGTGTTTTTCAGTTTTACTCCTTCGGTGCCAGCAAGCTTGTATACTCCCTTTCGGACCTCTTCTAGGACCAAATGTAATGCCCTTTCTCGTTTGACCGAAGTACCCCATGGGTCAGTTTTCGAGGTTCAAACTCGGCCTTTTGGAGAATGAGGTCTCATTTCCCTATTCCTTTTAGCCTGTCATGCAGGTTTGTGCTCCTGGCTACTTCTGCTGGAAGGCCTTTCTTCCGAGCTTGGCCATTTTTCTGTGTTCATCAACTAGGTTGAGCTTAGTTCTCAACCCAAGGTCATTTCCTCTTTCGTCGAACACTTGTATTCCAGCTGCTGGCCGTACCATTGCGAATGGGTAATGGCCTTTGTACTGGAGAGGTGTCTCCCTCGTGGCCCCACGGGGAGTTGTCTAGTATCTCCTTAGTTCATCTGGAAATTCTGCTGGCCACTTTCCCTTTGCTTTTCCCAATCCTTTTTTATAGTCCCTCTTTATAGTTCTGTTGGTTACCTCAACTTTGTCGGTTGCTCTGGGGTTGAGCTAGTGGGGTGGAGTGTGTTTCCAATGTTGGTGATGAATTCTTGGAATCCCTTGTTCATAGAGTAGGGACCATTATCGGCCGCTATCACCATCGGTATGGCAAATCTGCATATCACATTCTTTCAGACGAATCTTTGTATATCTCTTGCCGGGGTGGTTGTCAGGGGTTCTGCCTCATTCCACCAAGTGAAGTGGTCCACTGCTGCTACGCAGAACTTCACTCCTTCGGGTGTTATCGGGGGTGGCCCGGTGAGGTCTATGTCCCATACTGCAAAGAGGCAAAAGGTAATCCTTCGGGGTTAGCCTCTTCGAAGGCAGTCTTTAGGTGCTATCGTGTCTTTGGCAATTTTAACGCTTCCTAGGCGAAGTGTCTTGCACCGCTTTTTCGCCGATACCTTTTTGTAACGGACTTGCATACCCTTGCCGTAATAATTTCTCCTTAATTAGGAGATGTCGTCTGAAACGTCTTCGCACTTTTTACCGCTTCATGAGGGTTTTCTTGGGGACTTCTTCGGTTACGAGATTCCTTTTCGGAAGATTTTTCCTCCCTTCATCTGAAGTTACTATATTCAGCGTTGCCATGCTCGGATGGCTCGTTATTTTGGTATTTTTTGGTCCTAGTCAGGCTATCTGCTTCTTCGGTATTGTCTCGGAGAGGTGTGTTTTTAATACACACTGCATCGCACTTTCGGATGAGCTTTGTTACACCCTTATGGTATTTTTCCGAAGTTGGACCCTTTGTGTTATAGTCCCCTGCCATCTGCTGTACTATTAGCTAGCGCCACGGCGTAGATAGCTTTTTGCAGCAAGGGGTACCCGATTTTGTTGCCAAGGAGATGGCAACTTCTCTTCGGGTGCAGAACTCCTTCGGCGGGGAAGTCTGGGTCACTTTAACCCTGTCTTTCCCGTAAGTCGCGTCCTGAGGGGTATGTTTCCCACTGAGGACTCATCTCGTTGATCTCCGCTTCTCATACTCCTGTGAGTTAACACGAGATTCTTCTCCGACAAGGTATTGATGAAGAGTACCCTCGGCCCGAATTTAGCTGCGGCCATCTTCAGTCTAACTGCTGCGTCTCTCTGACCACGACAGAGCGTGGGAATTCGAGTAGGAAGGCCATGGTAATAGTTAGAGGACATTCACCATCCGGTACGAAGTCCCTGCCATGGTGGTTTGGTCGTCGGTTGGTCCTCTAGCGCAGACAGGGGACCTCGGAAGTCCTTGGTCCTTAGAATGCCGAGTTTTCAACAACAATGGCCTGGGGGTGGTTTCCCACAGACGGTGCCATCATGATCTCCATTGTGTGCCGTGGAGACTCCAGCAGGGACTTCCGAAGGTGCAGAAGAACCCAAGGAGAGGGTGCTTTGTGTGGATCACCTGGGATGACCGGTAGCGTCTTTGGCTCGTGGTAGGAGGGCCTGCCTGAAACACTAAGAAGACAGGGGTTAGGAGGTCCTCAGAGTCTTTTTCCGGGGAGGAGTCTCCGACGCCCAAGTCAGTGCTTAGCAAAGATGGAGAGAGAGAGTAGTAAGCACAAGAGATTCTTGCCTGCCGTTGCCGTGTTCTCTCTTAAGGGCTCAGAGGATAGGAGAAAGAAGCCCCTTCACCTCAAAGTATTTTTGGCGGAGAGAAGAGAGAGAGAGAGGGAGGCCCCCTAGGCTCAGACCATTCTCCTGGTAAATATAGGAGGGGGTGAGCCGTTCGGATGGCAACAAGTGTATGAACGGATACCATCCGTACTTCTGGGCGTGGGGGCCCTTAGCCGTCCGCAGGTTCTTCGGGCCGCAGCGTAGCCCTACGGGACATAGGCTGTGACGGCGTGTCAGGGCGTGTCTGGGGGCGGCGTGTAAGAGTACGGTGTGTCAGAGGCTCCTTGATGGCTCCCGCCGTACTTCCGAGGTCCCCTGGGTTGATGTCTCCCTTCGGGGTGAAGGGCCTCTTCTTGGAGTCGTACTGGTACTTCGGCGTATTTACAGGTGCCGAAGTTGGTCTTTTCAGGAGGCTTTCACTTGCAGGAGGTGGCTGGCACTCCTCCTCGAAGCTAGTTCGGTCGCCCTCCCGATGGAGGCGTTACGGTAGTTTCCCGAGGTTAAGTGTTGGCGGGCTACCGTGGTCGCGTGTCTCAGGTGTTTTGCTCCCTTTTTCCGAGGGTCCTAAGGTATTCGGGGCGATAGCACTTCGGCTATCACTATATGTACTCTATCAACCCTATACACTTTGCATAGATATTTCTGTGTAACAAAGAAAAAGAAAACATATTTACCCTCCAAGGTCATTACCGTTACTCCCCAAGTGCATACTATTTAAAGTTGCTCTCCAAGACTATTATACTTTAAGAACTCCAGTTGTTCTTCAAGAGTATGCATAGTTACTTATAAATTGTATTACCAATTATTACATATGAATTAGTATTTATGTTACAGTTACTCACAAAGAGTATAAAGCAAGCACAAGCTACCTCGAGTGTAGCTCGAGCTTTGCTCTAAAGCTTAATAGGTTTGAGAAGATCAAGATCTAACTACAACTTTTCAAATGTTAAGGACTTATAGGTAAGTATGACCTAACTTTGGAGGGTAAATGGTAATTATTCTCATTTATAATGATAATTTTTCAACAATGGGGAAATTGAAAATTTTAAAACCTTAGGGGTTACGTGTAGCCTGTTTAAATTTTAGGGTGATTAATATAATTAACCTAATTTTTTTCATAAGTCTTACTAGGCTTGATAATCATCTATAGGCTTGCTCTCAAGCTCAGCTAGTTAAAGTATTGAATACATTTTTAGTATGAGCTCAAGCTCGAGCTAAACAAGGCTCACCTTGCAAAGGCTTAGATCGAGTTTAAACTTAAGCTACCAATAAAGGCCTTACTCATTTTACACCCCTACTATTGAAGGGGTAAAGTGTCCCAAGTTGCAAAGTTTGGGGAATGAGTTAGCCCAAGTTATAGTTTAGGGGATGAAAGTTACAAGTTAGAAAAGTTGAAAGGCTAAAAGGGTATTTAGGCCTGAAAAATTATCCATCTTCTCATTGTATGGCACTCTTTCCTGATTAATCTCAAATAAGATTTTCCTGACGATAATGGCAATTTAGTTATTAGTTCTAACTATGATGGACTATATTGTAATTTAACCTAAAATATGTTTCAAGTGTAAAAACGTACACTTTTACGACTCTAGAAGTTAAAATTATGTTATGTCAGAGTAAAAACATAACTAGTTAAAATACATTTGTGGCCTTAATTTTTATTTTTTGTTCCACTTTAATCCCTAACTTTCATCAGTGCCATAACCTGCCACCACTTGGAGTGGCTTGGTAGCCCAGGGATTGGCAACCTTAAAGGCGTCATCTACACAATTGTTGCCTACACCAATGCAGCTAGCCACATGATGGCATTAGTTCATGTTGACTCCTCTGCCATGTCCATCCCATTTTACTCACTATTATTCTAATATCATACGACCTCAAGGGTAAAGAGTTTTGCTGCTAGTCTTGATGGCTAATTGCTATCATAGTGGAACTCATATAGCCTATTTTCACCTTAAAAATGCTTGATTTGATAAAATCATGTATAGTGGAAATTTTGACCTTGAAAATCCTTGATTTGTGACTCCCGCTGAGATCCTCGTTGTGTGACATAGTGGCCTGAAGTAGGGACTTCCAGTATGAAATTGTCTGAATGAGAGACTGCCAATGAGAGGGTGGCTGCAAGACTCAGAAAAACAAGGGTTAGAGACTCCTCGGAATGTGTTTCCGGGGGAGGAGCCTCCGACACCCAAGTTAGTAAGAGTAGTAAAGAGCAAAGTGGAGAATAGAGAGTAGGGAGAGTCCTCTCTTTTTTTCTTACCAAGGTCTTCCTAAGTATTTATAGGAGGGCATAGGGAGGAGGCCATTTAACACAGCCTGCTGAGATTACGACATGTGTGTTACTGTTGTGCCCAAAAGCCAATCATGAGATGATTGTATTTTTTTCACATTGAGTCATGATGTTTTATTAAGGCATTAATCCAGCAATTATCTTTGTTGTTTTGTTTCTGTGTAACGTAATAAACATAATTGTAACCCTAGAATAATGATATTCTCTGATAGACGAAGTGCTGTCGCCCCGAACACCTAAGGACCCCGGGAAGAAGGGAGTCAAACACCTGAGGCACGCAACCTCGGTAGCCCGCCAATACCAACCTCGGGAAACTACTGTTTCGCCTCCATCGGGAGGGCGACCAAACTAGCTTCGGGGAGAAGTGCCAGCCAACTTCTGTAGGCGTAAGCCCCCTGAAAGGACCAACTTCGGCACCAGTAAATACCCCAAAGTACCGGTGTGACTCCGGGAGAAGGCCCCTCACTCCGAAGGGAGACACCAACCAAAGGGAACTCGGAGGTACGGCAGGAGCCATCAAGGAGTCTCTGACATTTCTGCCCAAACACCCTGCACGCCGCCCTCATATGCACTCTGGCGCGCCGCCCCTACCTACGTCCTGTCATGTAGGGCTGCACCTGACACAGCTTGTGGCCCGAGGAGCCTGTAGGCAGCTAGGCAACCCCATGCCCAGAAATACGGATACCATCCGTCCATACACGTGTTACGATCTGAAGGGTTCACCCCCTCCTATATATGCCGGGGGAATGGTTTCAGACAGGGGGGAATCTCTCTTCTCTCTCCACCAAAATATTCCCACAGAAGGGGCTTCCCCCTCATCTCCTCAGCCTTCAAAAGAGAACACGACAGGCAAGAACCCCTGGTGTTTACTACTCTTTCTCCACCTCTACTAAGCACTGACTTGGGCGTCGGAGGCTCCTCCCCGGAAAAAGACTCCGGGGGCCTCCTAACCCCTTTTTTCCAAGCGTTTCAGGCAAGCCCTCCGACCATGAGACAAAGATGCTGCTGGCCGTCCCGAGTGATCCACACAGAGCACCCTCTCCCTGGGTTCATCTGCACCCCCAGAAGTCCCTGCTGCAGTCTCCATGGTACATAGTGGAGATCCTGATGGCCCCCATCGCCACCATTTGGCGCCGTCTGTGGGAACCTAGTCCCAGGCCATTGTTTTTGAAAACTCGGCGTTCTAAGGACCAAGGACTTCTGAGGTCCCCGTCCGCGCCAGAGGACCAACCGGCGACCAAACCACCATGACAGCGACTTCCTACCTGAGGGCGAATGTCTTCTAACTATTACCATGGCCTTCCTACACGAATTCCTACGCTCTGTCGTGGTCTAAGAGACGCAACAGTTAGACCGAAGATGGCCGCAACAAAATCCGGGCCAAAGGTCCTCTTCATCAGTACCTCGTCGGAGAAGAGCCCCGTGTCAACTCACAGGAGTATGGGAAACATAACCCTCAGGACGCGACCTGTGGGAAAAACAGGGTTAGAATGACCCATACTTCCCCGTCGAAGGAGTTCCGCACCCGAAGAAAAGTCGCCATATCCTTGGCAACAAAGTCGGGTGCCCCTTACTGCAAAAAGCTATCTACGCCCTGATGCCAGCAAGTAGAAGATTACCTCAGTGCTTTCAAATCCATCCCCGCCCTAGCAGACTTTATTGCTAAAAATACCAAAGTGGCCAAAGGAGGGCAATCAGACTTGGGCAAAGCCAAGCCAAAGTGGACTTTATTTGGTAGAAGGGGTCCCTGGCCCCGGGCACTAGAAATCTGGGATAGTCATTCCCGAAGGCCTAAAAATCAGAGAATCCATTAAATGTGGATTTAACGCCACCAAAAAGACAGAGCTCTCATAGCAGGGTTACACCTAGCTAGAAAGGTTGGTGTGGGAAAATCTAGAGGCCTACAGGCACCCCCAGCTACTAGTGCGGCAGATGGCAGGGGACTATAGCACAAAGGGTCCAACTTCGGCAAAAATACCATAAGGATGTAGCAAAGCTCATCCGAAAGTGCGATGCAGTGCGTGTTGAAAACACACCTCTCCGAGACAATGCCGAATAAGCAGACAGCCGAAAATGGTGAGCCATCTGAGCATGTCAGCGCTAAATATAGTAACTTCGGATGAAGGGAGGAAAGATCCTCCGAAGAGGATTCTCGCAACTGAAGAGTCCCAAAAAAAAAAATCCTCATAAAGTGGTAAAAAGTGCGAAGATGTTCCGGACAACATTTCCTAATTAAGGAGAAATTATACCGGCAAGGGTACGCAAGTCCGTTACAGAAAGGTATCGGCAAAAAAGGGTGCAAGATAGTTTTTCTAGGACGCGTGAAAATTGATAAAGACACGCCCGCACCCAAAGACTGCCTTCGAAGTGGATAACCCCGAAAGATTACCTTTTGCCTCTTTGCAGTATGGGGCATAGACCTCACCGGGTCACTCCCGACAGCACCCGAAGGAGTGAAGTTCTGCGTAGCAGCAGTGGACTACTTCACTAGGTGGAACGAGGCAGAACCCCTAACAACCATTCCGGCAAAAGATATACAAAAGTTCATCTGGAAGAACATGATATGCAAATTTGGCATACCGACGGTGATAACGGCCGATAATGGTCCCTAGCCTATGAACAAGGGATTCCAAGAATTCATCACCAACGTCAAAATAAAAAACGCACTCCGCCCCACTAACTCAGCCCTAGAGCAATAGACAAAGTTGAGGTAGCCAACAGAACTACAAAGAGGGACTATAAAAAAGGGTTGGGAAAGCAAAGGGAAAGTGGCCAGGAGAACTGTTGTATGTACTAAGGAGATACTAGACAACTCCCCGATGGGCCACGAGGGAGACGCCGCTCCAGTACAAAGGCCATTATCCATTCGAAGTAGTACGGCCATCAGCTAGAATACAAGTGTTTGGCGAAAGAGGAAACGACCTCGGGTTGAGAACTAACCTCAACCTAGTTGACGAACACAGAAAAATGGCCAAGCTCGGAAGAAAGGCCTTCCAGCAGAAGTAGTCAGGAGCGCAAACCTGCATGACAGGACAAAAGGAAAAGGGAAAGGAGACCTCGTTCTCCGAAAGGCCGAGTCTGAACCCCGAAAACTGACCCATGGGGTACCTCGGCCAAACGGGAAAGGGCCTTATACTTGGTCCTAGAAGAGGTCCAAAAGGGAGTATACAAGCTTGCCGGCACCGAAGGAGGAAAACTGAAAAATGCATGGCAGTCGGAGGCCTTAAAGAAATTCTATACTTAGAATTTTAGATGAGAAATTGTACAAGTGAGAAACTTTCTCTAAGTACAGAAGTTTTCTCCTATCTGAAAATACTCACCGAACAAAGGTAAAGTCCATCGACTCCCAAAAGTCTTGTTTTCCTCCCAAAATTGATAGGGTTATGGGTCCAAAAAACGTGAAGTCCATCAACTCCCGATAGTCTTCTTTTCCTTCTAAAGTTGATTGGGTTGTGTGCCCAAAAGAAGGTGACGTCTATCAAATACGGCCGACAGGCTAAAATTTGCCTAAGGAAACTTGGCCAACAATGAACGTTTACCCGAAGGTCAGCCGAGGAAACGAGCGAAATATGCCTTTCCAAAGTCCCTTGACCGAAAGTGGTAGGGGCAATTAGGAAACAAAATTGCTCAAAAGAGTTAACTAAATTATGAAGGAAAACTTATTGAAGAAGGCCTCAGTACAAGAAGAAGGTTACAAGAAGAAAAATACAAAGAAAAAGAGGAAGGCAACGGCCCTAGAATATCTAAGGGTCCCCGGCGTCATGGGAAGCTCCCGCTCCTGTGACTTTGGCCGCCGCCTTCAGTGCAGAAGGAGAAGCAAACGCCAGGTTGAGGAACTTGATTTTAGACCAAGACCACCGAGGCCCCTCAGGAATATCCAGGGCAGCCAAAAAGGAAAGGTCGAGGTCCAGATATCTCTTCAGAAATTGGTGGCAAGCTAGGCAGAAGCCGTCCTGAAAGGCAACCTTAGTCGCTTGAACGGCATTGTCTTTCTCGACGTCCAGATCGTCCGCTTCATTCTAAAGATCCGAAACCTCCTTCTCCAGCTCCGTTATATTCTTCTTCTTCTTCGAATCCTTCTTCAGCGAGTCAACCTTGGCTTGAAATTCGGCCTTGTCAGCAAGAGCCTTTGTCAGGAGAGCAGCTTCCTCTTCTTTTTCCTTTTGAAGGATCTCATTGGCCGAAGTCAGGCTCACTACTTTGCACCAAGGCCGGACATCTTCTTGGAGAATTCCTTCAAGAGCTCCTCTTGGCCCTTTAAGAATTCCTCCCAAAGATTGGCAACCTTCTCCTTGGCTATTCGGCTCAACTCGGTGTTCGTCACGACCAAGTTAGCACAGAAGACCTTGGCCTTCTCTAATTTATCTTCAGCCCAAGCCCGGACCGAAGATTGCTTTGCTACCCAAGCACGAAGGTATCCACTATACCCCAGGAGCTACAAAAAAGGAGGAACTTAGTGAAATATACATAAGGAAAAGCCAAAACACTTGGGCAAAAAAGTGGGAGGAAAAATAAAGGAGCCTGAAGAATTACCTAAGCAGCATGCTCGGAAACTCTAGCGGCAAAGGAGTCCTCAGAAGTGCACTCCTCGGCAACTGCCTTGAAGGAGGCCTGAGTGAGCACACCCCACGCCATCTAGGGAGCCATTTCCCGGCAATCCTCGGAGAACAGGTTCATGTCCTCGGTGAAAGACCAGAGCAGCTCCCTTCGAACCTTGTTCTTCGGGACGTGGGAATCCCGAAGAGCCCGCCTTCGGGCATGCTCGACCATCCAAGCTGAGGGCGCCAGATCCTCTACAAAAAGAAAAAAGCGTGCGCCCCACCAAAATTCCTTGACTAAGAAAGCTATGGGATTGCGAATACTAAAAAGGAGATAAGACACATACCTGGCGCAACCTCAGCGATCTCATTATCAGAGTCCCGAACCTCCTCCACGACGGTAGGAACACGTTTGCCTTTGTCCCTTCAGCGTTTTCCAGCTCCTCGGCAGAGGGACTCCCTGCCAAAGAGCCTACAAGATCTGCCGACGTGGCGGGACTCAAAGAAGAAGGAAGGGCGATCACCCCGGCAGGAACCTCGGCTGTAGTTTCAAGTTTGGCGAGAGTTGCAACCTTGGTGGAAGTTGCAATGACATCGCCAACCTTAGTGGAAGTTGCAATGATGTCACCAACTTCAGTAGAAGTTGCAATGACACCAACTGTCACGGCACTGGGCTGGTCAGGCTCACCAGTGCCAGACAATTGACCATTTGACCAACCGGCCCATTGCGGCATGTAAGCCCAATGGCACCGCAATCACGAATTGTCCTCTTTGGCACGGGGACTCGAACCACCGCCATCAAGGTTTTACTCTTCCCTAGGGAAGACGCGTCTAACCATCAGACGTGCGTTTTTGTGTCACGGCACTGGGCTGGTCAGGCTCACCAGTGCCGGACAATTGACCTCGAGCCCAGGGGGTACTTCCGCCCGCCTGGCACTCTAACCAATCGGCCCAGTGGGTACGTAGGCCCAAAGGTGCCGCAACCCCGTATTGTCCTCTTTGGCACGGGAGTCAAACTCCCGCCCTCAAGGTTTTACTATTCCCTACGCGCCTCCCCTAGGGAAGAGTAAAACCTTGAGGGCGGGAGTTCAACTCCCGTGCCAAAGAGGACAATACGGGGTTGCGGCACCTTTGGGCCTACGTACCCACTGGGCCGATTGGTTAGAGTGCCAGGCGGGCGGAAGTACCCCCGGGCTCGAGGTCAATTGTCCGGCACTGGTGAGCCTGACCAGCCCAGTGCCGTGACACCAACTCCCGCCGCATCCTCTGGGGGTGAAAGAAGGGTGTCCTTCTTCACCTTCTTGGCCGAAGACGGTCCGCTCCCAGTAGTCTTGCACCTCTTGGAGATGCCTTTCTTCGTTTGTTCTCCCTTCTCCACCTGACCAAGGAAAAAAGACTTATAGTAGGTAGCAGACTCATCGCCCATCTCTGAAAAAGAGGGAAAACAGCAGCGTGAGTCTAGATAGGAACTTATGCTAAAATTTTTGAAAGAAAACTTACTTTCAAAAAAGGCCTCATAAGTGAGTGAGCTCCGAAGGAGCTTCACTAACCAAGAGTCTTTCCCCGCGGTAGCAGGAGCTGGCATGCCAAGATCCATCTTGTACTCCGTAACCACCTCCAACTCCCGAAGAACCTCCTCGGTCATGAGTTTCCACATGATCGGGAAAGGGTAGAGGGAACGTGGAGGGACCTCGGCATCCTAATCGGCGACAGCACGGATACATCTGTCGAAGTCCACAAACCTCGCCGCCAACTCAGGAGTTAGAAACTTCTTGGGATCAACGACATCCGTCTCCAGTTTTCCTCGAGCCCACTTAGTCGGAACATACGACCAGGCCTCCGCTACCTTTAGGAAGAAGAACTTCCTTTGCCACCCTCACCAACTATCCTTGGTAGCGAAGGTGAACATGAATTTTTTGCTCCCAAATCCCTGAGGTTGCATGAAATAAAAGCCACCCTTCGAAACCGGATAGAGCTTATAATACTGCATGAACAGGATAAAATGGGGTTCTACCCCGAAGACCCTGCACATGCAGAGAAAGGCAATGAAATAGCAGTACAAGTTGGGAGGAAGTTGATTCACGACTATGCCATGAAATTGGCAAAAGTTGCAAATCATCTTCACTGGAGGATACCGAAGTCTGGCCTTCCGTTGGGCTCGAAAAACGGTAACCTCATCATCCCGATTCATAAAGCTGAGGTGACCGAGGTGGGGTAACCTCGTGGTGGCGTAGGAGGGAAGAAAAAATTTGGCTGTCCACTTCTTTAATTTCTCAGAAGTGGAGCAACAAGGGTGAGACATAAGAGATTGCCAGCTCTCGGGAATAGCTGAAGACATGGTTGACCAAAAAAGAGACTTCGGAATAGAAGAAAAATGACTTCGGGAAACTAAAAGAAAAGCAGAAACCGAAGGAAGAACCCACCAAAGGCCTTGCCGAAATTAGGATTCCTGAATGCCATCGTGCAAGATGCCGAAAATTGTTCCGCCGTTAATATCGCCACAAAAAGGCACGGAAGTAGACGAGAGCAAAATGAGACACAAAGGAAAACAAATGAAGAGTATGACAAGAGGAGACTTATATAGATCGAGGAAGGGCAGCCAAAAGGACGTCATAACTGCTGCGTGAAGGCAAACGTCACCATAATTGCCCCTCGTGCACAAAAAGGCGTGCCCATCCCAACCAGCACCTACCATGTGTCGATCGACATAAGAAATCAGGATGCATTTTCTAACATCCTGAAAACCCAGCCACACTGCTCCAAAATAACACGCCTAGTTTCAAGACATGATGATCCACTAGCCCATGGCAGAAAAAGTAAAGAGGTTGGGTGTCTCGAGAACGTCAAGGGGAAAACAGGTAATACCTACCCGAACAAGGCTTACCCCTTACGTGGTAAGTCACCTCCCCTTCGAACGTCACACTTTGAGTCCCAAAAAGTGCTCCCGAAAGGACCGCAAGCCGAAGTCTCCACTCCGGCTTTCCGAGGGGGGGCATGTGATAGCCGAAGTGCTGTCGCCCCGAACACCTAAGGACCCCAGGAAGAAGGGAGCCAAACACCTGAGGCACGCGACCTCGATAGCCCGCCAATACCAACGTCGGCAAACTACCGTTTCACCTCCATCGGGAGGGCGACCGAGCTAGCTTCAGGGAGAAGTGCCAGCCACCTTCTGCAGGCGAAAGCCCCCTGAGGGGACCAACTTTGGCACCCGTAAATCCCCCGAAGTACCGGTGTGACTCCGGGAGAAGGCCCCTTACTCTGAAAGGAGATACCAACCAATGGGACCTCGGAGGTACGGCAGGAGCCATCAAGGAGTCTCTGACATTTCTACCCAAACACCCCGCACACTGCCCTCATATGCACTCTGGCGCGCCGCCCCTACCTACGTCCTGTCATGTAGGGCTGCGCATGACGCAGCTTGTGGCCCGAGGAGCTACAGGCGGCTAGGGGACCCCATGCCCAGAAATACAGATACCATCTGTCTGTACACGTGTTACGATCTGAAGGGTTCACCCCCTCCTATATATGCCGGGGGAATGGTCTCAGACAAGTGGGGATCTCTCTCCTCTCTCCGCCAAAATATTACCACAGAAGGGGCTTCCCCCTCATCTCCTCAACCCTCAAAAGAGAACACGACAGGCAAGAACCCCTGGTGCTTACTACTCTTTCCCCACCTCTGCTAAGCACTGACTTGGGCTTCGGAGGCTCCTCCCCGGCAAAAGACTCCGGGGACCTCCTAACCCCTTTTTTCCGAGTGTTTCAGGCAGGCCCTCCGACCATGAGACAAAGACGCTGCCGGCCGTCTCGGGTGATCCACACAGATCACCCTCTCCCTGGGTTCATCTGCACCCCCAGAAGTCCCTGCTGCAGTCTCCACGGTACACAGTGGAGATCCTGATGGCCCCTATCACCACCATTCTCAAACGTCCCTGGTCTAGTATTATTGTGGAGCGGTTGTAATAGTACATAACGACTAGCATATATTGAGAGTAATATGAGATATGGAGTCTACATATGGGTACAAGTTGGAGAACTTGTGTACTGGACCAACCCATCATAAGAACACTACATGGATCATTATATGAGTGTCATAAGTGATTCTCATAGTGATCATGGTATATGTAGTCCTTCGACCTAAGATCATCAAGGTTCCCTACATGTGAGTCACATACTTTGATACTTTCCTTTGTTGCTCGTAACTTAGTGAACTTGAAGGAGGTCATTGGGTATTTCACATATCATGCGGAGGGATTTGTATGATCAAGATGGGATTTGTCCCTCCTATGTAACGGGAGTGATATCTTCGGGCCCCTTAATAAAGTGAGACTTAGAAAATGCATGGCCACGCTCGGATGAGTTGATATACGATATCAATGTCATCAGCTTAAGTTGGTCTACTCGGTAATTAAGAAACCAAAGATTGGGCTATACGAGAGTGACACATTCCATGTCTCGTGCTTAGTCTTGATATCTTGGACAAAGGGGCAATGGCATATATCGGTGATGATCATAAAGGTTCAATCGAATCGCCGACAATCTTGTCAGTTGGATAGAAATGATGTGTTGCTAGACACCGTTCATTGCTTATGATCATAAATGTGATTTATGATCATTACCAATGTGGTAAGAGCCTATTGGGTCACACACATAGAGCTATTTGGATCATTAGAGTGCATGGGCTAATTATTTGGGTTATGGTTTCACAATAATTTCGTATTAATAATGGGCCCAAAAGTTGAGCCATTATTAAGCCCGAAATTGAAGCCTAATTGGATTAAGGCTTTGAAACCCATTAGGCCTGGAAGTTGAGTCTCACTATAAATACAACTTTTAGTGAGAAATTTGTAGCTTCTTGCCCTTGCCTCCTAAAAGGACAGCCGCACTCTTCTCTTGAAAGTCCTTGGAGGACGCAAGCTAGCACTACGAAAGTAAGAGAAATGCATCTGCCGGGACGTGGTGGATGCATAGTGATCCCGAAAGGCTCATGTGGATACCATAGAGAGCTTGAACACGTCAACTGTTTAGGTTTTGTGATTTGACTCTACAGTTGAGTGAGAGATCTCAACCGAAAATTAGGTATGAAAACTTTCGAACACCCAATTTACCCCGTTTCACTTGGATTTTGGAGAGTTTTGGTTAAATTTCACTGTGCTGTTTGGCTCCCGAAACCCAACAGTGGTATCAGAGCTACTGGTGAAACCCTAAATCAGGATTGAATGTTGAATCACATGATGTTATGTGTTCACTTGCTTGCGGCCATGATTAATTAGATTGATTCATGATGCATGAAACCGGAACTCGTAATGAACATATGACATATATGAAGAAACGACACTAATTGGTTAATGAGATTAACCCAAAATTGATGGGTATGAGATACCTATATGGATTAGGATTATTGCAATAATTGCAAAAACCCTAGCCTGGTTCGGATTTGGCCTATTTGGGCACCGAAAGTAAGGTATTTTTAGTGGCTTGAATAGAGAAGTCTTGGGTGCCTACTTACTCGAAATAGAAGGTCTCAGGCAAAGCAATTGTAAGACAATTTTTTATGCCAGGGGAGCACTGCCCCCCTCGCAAACCCCCGCAAGGGCGACCCCCCTTGACCCCGCCCGATGACCGGCCAGCAGGGCCGCCGTATATGAAGTGCCACATAAATAAAAAGTGTCACATAAATAAAAACTGGTTAATCAATGTGCGTCAATTGGCATGCATTTTTTTTAATGAGATTTGACATGATATGCTGATTGTGTTTGAAGCATGGTGCATGGTTATAGCCCTTGATTGGTTGTACTTGTAAATACGGCCTGCGAGTCGTGCCTTTTCTTATCACTCTCATTGTACATTCTCTTCTCACCTTACTCCCCTCGAATGTAATTCGAGGTTTCTATTATTGATGTAATGGTACATTATGGGATCATCCAAGGTGGTATGTCCAAGGAGGTGACAACAAAGGGGCAACCAAGAAAGGAAGATAAGGAGCTTGTGAATACCCTTTTCTTTTCTTAGGTTTTTATGATCTTCTCATTGGCTTGAGAATATCACATAGTTGGGGCTATAACCATGTCATGTTTACTTTCTTGTAAGCATAAGATGCATGTATAAGACAACCGGAGATAACAAATTGGTGAGATCAAAAGAAAAATTCCTCAAACAAATATTAAGTCATTAAATGTGATGCCTTCCAAATGTTGGCACTCGCAAGACTTTGATCAACATTAGGTGGGTTTGCCAAAGCAAAGCACCTACGTTCATCTTGGTAAGGCGTGATGGGATAATAGTGATATCCAAACTACTAACTTTGGGTCTGACTTAACTAAGTCATCCTAATAAGAGTAGGGACTTAGAGGCATAGAGTTGGGCTTAACTTCATGAGATGAGCTTGGACAAGTTTTGATTCACCCAACTATCCAAGAGTTGCATGAGATGCAACTGGCAAAGAGTTGCCCACCTAAATAGTTGTAACTTGAGAGAAAAGCCAAAGCTGACTCAGGTTGTGGTATCTTCGGGCCCCTTAATAAAGTGAGACTTAGAAAATGCATGGCCATGCTCGGCTAAGTTGATATATGATATCAATGTCATCAGCTTAAGTTGGTCTACTCAGTAATTAAGAAACCAAAGATTGGGCTATACGAGAGTGACACATTCTATGTCTTGTGCTTAGTCTTGATATCTTCAACGAAGGGGCAATGGCATATATCGGTGATGATCATAAAGGTTCAGTCGAATCACCGACAATCTTGTCAGTTGGGTAGCAATGATGTGTTGCTAGACACCGCTCGTTGCTTATGATCATAAATGTGATTTATGATCATTGCCAACGTGGTAAGAGCCTATTGGGTCACACACTTAGAGCTATTTGGATCATTAGAGTGCATGGGCTAATTATTTGGGTTATGGTTTCACAATAATTTCATATTAATAATGGGCCCAAAAGCTGAGCCATTATTAAGCCCGAAATAGAAGCCTAATTGGATTAGGGCTTTGAAACCCATTAGGCCTGGAAGTTGAGTCTCACTATAAATACAACTTTTAGTGAGAAATTTGCAGCTTCTTTCCCTTGCCTCCAAAAAGGACAGCCGCACTCTTCTCTTACAATTCCTTGGAGGACGCAAGCTAGCACTGCGAAAGCAAGAGAAACGTATCTACCAGGACATGATGGAAGCATAGTGATCTCGAAAGGCTCGTGTGGA